>PVLC010002884.1:26856-106592 GCA_004027655.1 Graphiurus murinus | reverse complement strand
TGATATTCTGTTTTCCATGTGGTCTAATCTATTGTTTATAGTTTGTATTGATGCCTTCACTTCTATTATTGCATTTTTCATATCCTTCATTTCCCTGCTCAGGGTGTCAGTTTCTTTGTTTATATGTTCTTTTATTTCTTTCCAGTTCTCTCTGCATTCTTTCTGGAAGTTTTGTATCGCTTCTATTATTAAGGATCTGTATTGTCCTTCTGGTAAGCTCTGCCATTCAGTGTCATTGAGTTCTGTTGTTTTGGGGTCATGTTGACTCACTGTTTCGTTGGTGTTTCTCCTTCCCATGGTTTCCTTGTTCTTAAATTTATAAATTTGCTGCTCTTGCACACTTTCTCTGAATTTATAGGTTTCTTATTTTTATTTTCTCTCTGTGAATGGTGTCTTGTACTGAGATGCAATTACTCTGGTATTTGTTTTGCCTGCCCTATTGGTGTCTGTGGTGGGTTTCAGTTGTTGACTTCTAGGATCTAGCAAAAGCTAAAAAGCAACCAATCCTCTGAACAAACATACATAAATCGAAGCAATGCAAAGTTAAAACAGTAAAAATGGAACAAAACAAGGCAAAAAAAAAACCAGAAAACAAGGACCATCAGCAAGAAGCAAGATAAAAATCCCTGCAAGTTTGTAAGAAAAGACCTGGTTTGGCCTCTCCAGATACTTGGGTAGGTTTCTGCTGTTGTGGGCGGCTGACAAGATGGCGGCTGCTCCACCGTTCTCCCTGGTCTGCTCCTTAGATTCCGATCAGCTGTCCGTTTGTTTACTCACTTTTAAGCTGCTTTTCTTCTCCTTCCTTCCATCGAGAAGCTGCTCTGTGGTCGTTTTGATTCAGGCTCTGCAGTGCAGTTATCTCTGCTCCGGCTCTGTGGGGAGAGGTGAGCTGGGATAGGCCTGCATGGGCTTAAGCTGGTCGTACCACTCGTTCTGGACTCTGTCGGAGGTGCCTCGAAATGCCGTCTGGCTAGGATGAGGAGTTCAGGAGTCGCTCACTCCAGCTCTGGCCGGTGGGGTGCAGAGGGTTGTTGTATATTTCTTTTTTAGTAGATCCCACGCCGGGGGCCGGCTCAATGACGGCTTCCGCTCAGCAGCGTGGCTCCGCAGCCGCTGAGACGGGCTTCTTTGCTCTCCCTGGTCAGCCTTCCGGATTCTGCTCAGCTGCGTTCCAGTTTTCACAGCGTTTTTCACCCTTTTGTTGCTTTTTTCTTCTTTAAAAAGTTGGTTCCACGACTGATTTGAATCGAGCTCACAGCGCCTCTTGAGACGTGTCTCACTCCGTCGCCATCTTCCCGGAAGTCCCTCGAGAACAATACTTTTCAGGCATTAAGCAGGCATTAAGCAATTTTAAGATAGGGTTTAGGGGACTTTCACTCTGTCCAAGATGAAATAACTTGGACTAATTCATACTCTTGCCTTAAAAAACAAAATATCAGGGGAAAAAAAAGAGAGAACAATACTTTTCAGGCCTTAAGCAATAGGGAGCTTAGAACACTATAAAGTCCCTTAGTAAAGGCTTTTCTAGATTAGGTCAGTGGCTAGCAAGCATGCTTGTTTATAAGGCCCTAGTGTATGACAAGTGAAATCTGCAGGCTTAGTGCTCTGAACATGCTCCAGAGCCCCACAGGCTGCTTATGCTGGGTTCCTTTTAGACTTGAGAAAGTAGTATCTGGCCATGAAGGAGGTGGCTTATAGGCAAGGTTCTCTATCACCTGGGCTGGGCTGACTTCATCCTGCCCAGTGGAGCAGGTCTTATGCTCAACCCTTGCCCATTTCTGCCTACCTCCCTAACAGAGTGACTTGTGAAACCCCACCAAAATAAACAGCCAGGAGGAGAAGCCAAAACTCAAGTCCTTTCCCAGGGGACGCTATTAAATATTTCAAACTTTGCCTCTTTCAGAAATAAATGCTTCTTAATGGGATCTAATCTACATAATCTAACAACAACAAAAAGAAAACAAACAACAACAAAACAGGTAGATGACAAGATGTCCCAATTCCCTCAAAAATTGAGGGAAGAACTAAACAGGGGGAAATAGAAGCAGGGAGCATTTGAACTTCCTTATGCTGAGAACAGATGCCAAGGAGGATAAGACTGACACATTCTTGAGCTAAGCTCTGCCTACCTAAATCTACATATGTATTGTCTTCTGGCTTTCTTTTTTCTATAACTTGTAACTACTTCTACAGGACCAGCAGAGAAGCAATCTAACCGCTTCTCCCCAGTTTGATCAAATTGTACAAAATTCTTTTCTTATTTTTCCTTTTCATTTACCTATTTGTTGTGCGAGCAGTGGCCAAATCCAGCCAGTGAGGATCCAGGCAGATTTCCTGCCTTGGCTGCCAGTAACACTACTAAGGTTGAAACTCCAGAAAAACCAACTTTCTTACTCCTTTGAGTGAAGCGTTTACCCATTTTGGCCAAGGAGACCAAAGAAGAAATTTATTCTGGAAAGGTGGGATTTTTCTTGCACATGTTTCCTTCCTTAATAAGAAATGAGGTAGGATAGAAGAAATAAACAAATATGTGGAAGGAAGACATAAAAGAAGAGAAGACTATAGCTTTAATATATATAAAATCCTTGTGCTAAAGTTCCTCATACCTTCACTTCTCAAGTCAGTTTTCTCTCCCAGGACTGTCACTCCCCAATTTTTGGAAAATCTATATATCTTCACTTACTGAAAAATACTCATTATGAAACTTATGTGGTACACTGTTAATTATCCCAGCAATAAGTAATTTATGCAAAAGAGACATTATATAGGTTCAAAAACCTGTACTTTATGGGATTTTTCAGCATGATGTATTGATCAGATAATGGAAACCATGTCAGCCTAAGGATCTGGAAAATGACCAGACCATCATAAGCAGTCTTGTGATCCCTGGATTGAGGTCATCCTCACATGCCTTCCCATACCTCCCTTCACCAAGTTTCCTCTAAAAGAAGAGCTGTGAAACCCCCAAATGTCTCTCTCACTCTCAAGATGGCCCATATTCTACCTTGAATGTGTATTCTTTGCTTTCCCAAAGGTGTCTTTCTGTCTCTTCTTTGATTTCCTAAATCAAGCTCTGCCCATGTCTCTTGCTGGCTCATGCTGACATTCTTTTCATCACGCTGGTCCTCAGTTGATTCCTCTTGATCGGGAACTCCTCAGATGCTTCTCAGAGTCATTTCTTCTCTGCTGACAGAAGGAGATTTCTAAAGAGAGGCAACTGCTCCTGTCTTGCAGCCTTTGTGTTCTGGAAAGTGGAGACGCCCCACCATCCGCCTCTCCAGGGGCTGTGCAGAGCTGACCTGCTGAAAGACCAAGTCCTACAGTGCACTTACTTTAGTTCTGTTAACAGACCCCTCTTGTTACAACCACTTTTAATACAATATTCTTTTGTTTGACTTGAAAACATCTCAACAGATACAAAATTTGCCTTTGAGTAGATAAAATCAGAAAATTAGTCCACAGCCAGTTATATTCAGAATACAACATTTCAGAATCACAATTATATGCACTTTATAAAAAAAGTGAGACAGACAGTAAATAAAAATTTAAATATTTTGAATTTTTGTATTATCTGAGCACAGGATCTAATGTATTATATTTAATTGTTAGGATTCACTTTTTCCACTTCTTAATGTTATACAAGGTCTCATATTATCATAACATAAATTCACTCAACTGATAAATCTATGTGATCTATAGCTGCAAGTAATCTAGGATATCTTTAACTATAGCAGTTTAATGAAGAAATTACCATTGAAGCTATTATTGCCAGAGATCATTAAGCTCGAGATCTAAAACAGGAGGAATATTATATGTGTTTAGTGTTATTAAAGAAAAATTGCATTTTTCCATAATCATTTCCTATTTTTTTCTATTGTGAGTAGACCAAATTGTGAAAATTTGACCATGAGTACCACTATCAAACTGTGAGAGCTTTGCAAATGCTACATATGATCAGTATTTCTCTATGTCCAAATGCCTTGCATTTTTACATTAAAAATTGCTGGGGACGGTGAGGGTGAGCATAAAGACACTTATTACAAAGCAAATCTGAACTGATAGACTGATAGGATTTCCTAATAAAGTTGGATACCACCCTCTGCATCTCTGAGTTGTGGATGGACAAATTCTGAGCATGTTGTGATCTTCAGGATGTCTTTTAAGATCAGAAAATGCCTTCATGGCTAAAGCATCTTTCAAAAAGAAGCAGCACATTCCTTTACAGTGATATTACACTCCCATCAATCTCCAAAGGAATTACCTAAAGAGATGGAGAAGAAAACAATCCATTTATGGTAATCTACTTTTTCTCAGAGTTAGAATGCTTGATCTCTTGAGGGCTTTATAGCCTTACTTGTTGGCAATGTGACAGAAAGAATTTACAGAGATTCTATTTGGGTAAACTGCTATTTCTATTGCTGCCAGGTCATTAGCTAAGATATAGTATCCTGTTAATACCAAAAAGAATTCATAGATGGAATGAGAAGGGGCAACCTCCACAAAGTTTTCTAGGAAACAGATTAATACATAGAAATGCCTGCCAAGGACAATCACAGCAAACTCAGAGCAATCAGAATTACAAGTCAGAGCTACTCCAGCCCTTATTTTTCTTTTGTAATCACCCAAATTAGATTATGGGGGATGTTAGTGGTTACAACAACCAAGGAATTCATGTCAAAATTAAATTTCATAATTCCCTATAGGGCATATATTTGTTTACTTGGTTAGTTTGTAGAAATTTCGAAAGTTAAATTGTGAAAATCTGAAACTGGAATAACCTGTAGGTCTGTGTTTTCATTCCTGAAACAGAAACATTATAGGAAGAAAGTTTAAGGGAGGCAAAGTATCTGTAAACACAACTAAGTCTTCTTCACTTGGGTAAAATCAATGGCAACCAGACTACATAAACATCTAAGTTAGTACAATATATGATAAAATTATAGATGTATCAATTCATGTCAAGTTATTTAGAAAATATACATATACATATGCATATACATATGCATACACATACAGTACTAGGGATTGAACTTAGGACATTCTGCCTTCAAGCTACACCCCCAGCCCTTATTGTTATTATTTTTTACTTTGTTTTCTTTTCTTTTTTCCTTTTTGTTCTTTTGCTTTTGGGGGGGTCTTTAAATTTTTTATTTTTATTTTGAACCAGGGTCTCACTAAGTTGCTGATAGGTCTTGCTAAATTGCTAAAGTTGGCCTCAAACCTGTGATCCTTCTGTCTCAGCCTCCCAAGTACTGGGATTACAAGTGTACTGCCACTGCTCCTAGCTAAAATTTATATTCTAATAGACAATGATCTTTGCCATCTACTCCTCTGATAGAAGACTAATAACTAGAATATACAAAGAATTCAAGAAACTTACTGCTGAAACAACAACAACAAACCCAACCAAGAAATGGACAAGTGAATTAAATAGACATTTCACAAAAGAAGAAATACAAATGACCAATAAATAAATATATAAAAAAATGTTCAAGATCATTAGTAATCAGAAAGATGCAGATCAAAGCTACCCTGAGATTTCACCTAACCCCAATTAGAATGGCAATCATTGAAAACACAAACAATAGCTGGGCGTGGTGGCATATACTTATAATCCCAGTACTTGGAAGGCTGAGACAGGAGGATCACAGGTTTGAAGCAAACCTCAGCAATTTAGTGAGACCTTGTTTGCAAATTAAAAAATGAAATAGGTCTAAGGATGTAGCCTAGAGATAGAAGGCCCCTGGAATACCAAAAAACAAACAAACAAAAGAAAAAAAACAAACCACAAACAATAATAAATGCTGGTGAGGATGTGTACACTGTTGCTGGGATTGCAAATTAGTGCAACCACTTTGGAAAATAATGTGGAGGATCCTTAAAAGAATGAAAATGAACCTACCATATGACCCAGCTATACCACTCCTGGGTATCTACCCAAAAGAATGGAAACCAAACTACGAGAGTAGTGCATGTGTATCTATGTTTATAGCTACACAATTCATAATAGCTAAGCTATGGTACCAGCTGAGATGCCCATCAACAGATGAATGGATTACAAAATTGTGGGACATATACACAGTGGAATTCTACTCAGTCATCAAGAAGAACAAAATTACATCATTTGCAGGAAAATGAATAAAACTGGAGAATATAATGCTAAATGAGATCACAAAAAGTGAAAGATCAGCTATTCTCCCTCATATGCAGAAGCTGGGTAGAAACTGGGATACAGGAGGGACTCCAGACAAAAGAGAAATCTAAGTAGAGTGAAGGAGGGGATCTAACTGAGGGAGATGGGGGCAGGGGAAGACTTGAAGAAGGAAACACCTCAATGGACATGATGTACATACACAAACTTAGCAAAGCCAATCACTGAGCTGAGCAGAGGAAGATGAAGAGGGAGGGGTGGGAACTGGGGGAGGGCTCAACAGTGCTGTGTGCATACATGCCTCTATCACTGTGAACTTCATCAAGATGTATGATTATAATGCACCAATAAAATAATTATATTCTTAAGCTAACTTCGTTTCTTACAACATATCACCCTCAGGAAATAATTAAGATAGGTACAAAGATCTTGCCATATATTTTTCTTAAATAATTAAGATAGGCATAGAGATTTTGCTCTTTCCTATTAATAAAAGCAAAAATAAAAGGAAGAAGAGAATTATCTAAATAAGAAAATGGTAGAACCATACAATATGACACTGTAAATATTAAAAGTATTTGTGTTTTTCACACTTGAGATTCTTAGATTTGTAGTTTCATGCTTTTTATCAAAATTGGATAATTTCATGATGACTTTTTCCTTTTCTTTCTTTAATTTTTTTGTCACCTCCTGCCCCCATCCTTCTAGGGCTTCAATTGCATGTGTTGGAACACTTGATAATAACCTAAAGGTCAATAAGGCTGTGTTCTTTTTTAAATCTTGTTTCTTTTTTCTGTTCCCTTTAGGTTGAGTATTTTGTCTTGTCTATTATCAAATTCATTTATTTTCTTCCATCCAGAATCAGTGACCTTCTCTTAGTTCAGCTCCTAGTCATCTAGTCCCTGCCTCCTTTATTTTTGCCTGGACATCTGTGATGATCTTATCTCCTAATCTTTATCCTGCTGCAGTCCTCAAGTGAATTTCATTGCTCATTTGATAATATCTAAACCTCATTCAATGTCCTTCAAATCTTCGTCTCCCATCCGTGCCTCCAGCTCAACAATGTGGCCGTAGTTTTAAATACTCCTCCTCACCGTACCATTCACTCTCCTTTCCTCTGCTCCTCGTCCTACTACTTCCAGTCTCCAGAAAGCCCTTTCTCCATTTCATCAGGTTCTCTATGTTTTCAAGGTCCTTTTGGATCACATTTCCTCAATGAAACCTTCTCAAGCACAAATATAACTTCTCAAGCAAAGGTACTCTTTCTATGAACTCACCTAACTTCTGAACCACAAGAAGAGCACTCCCCTCTGAGCAGTGTCCAATGGACCTGTCTCCCATCTACTTATTTTTGTTTCTCTACTGTCAAGTACATTGTAAGTGATCAATAGACTCTATTTATATTAATATTCATAATTTAGGCAGGTTATAATCTAGAGTAGATTTATTGATGTCTAGAATCTATATAAATACCTCAGATTAAAGGCCAATTTTGAGAGTACTTTGGTGGAGTGGTTAATCAGGGTGCTATGAGTTCAAAGGAAAGTAGAGTTGATTCTTTTCTTTATTTTATTTTATTTTTCCGGTACTGGGGATTGAGCTCAGGGGCATTCTACATCCAAGCTATACCGCCAGCCCTATTTTTTATTCTTTATTTTGAAACCGAGTCTCACTAAGTTGCAGAGTGCCTCACTAGATAGCTGAGGCTGGCCTCAAACCCAGATCCTCTGGTCTCAGCCTCCCGAATGCTGGGATTACAAGCGTGCGCCACCACGCCCGGCTGATTCTTTTCTTTAACTAGAAGTATTAGATGTTGTCCTGGAAATGGCTTGAGAAATCCTCTGATCCTAGTATGAAAAATAGATTTCAGCTCTGTGTTTATTCTAATCACTTGGTGGAGGCAGCCTAGAATGCCACAATGGAGACACTGCAGTCACGAGCAGGGAACAAAGTTTCTGTGACATGTAAGTAACAATGAACACATGTATTTGGGGAAAAGAGAGAGGAGAGGGGGAAATACCAGCGAGTGAACAGAATAGCTGCCAGCCCCTGACAATCAAGGGTCTAAGCAGAGCCCCCTCTCAAATCCATCGGCTATCTCAGAGCTGGCTTGTAACTCATAACTCAGATTCGGGGTTTTTGTCCATGACTGATTGGCCCTCTTGCTCTGGGCCTGTAGTGGCACAGTACCACAGTACATCATGGAGGGAGCGCATGGCAAAGGAGGCCTGTTCACTCATATCTAGGTGTGAAAGATACAGGGAGGGGCTGAGGTCCCACTGTGCCCTTCAAGGGTGCACCATCAACCTGCAGACCTCCCATTAGGACACACTTCTTAAAAGTTGCATCAGCTCCTAACAGTGCCAGGCTGGAGTCCAAGCACTTAACAAACAGGCTTTTAGGGGACCATCCGGGCCCTAAACAATAGCACATTACTTTCAAACTAGACCAAGCATGCCTAATGAAACCTAGCAGCTTAGACTGGCAGAACAACAACCAGGCTTGCCTTGCTAATCTGAATCAAGTGTACCTCTAAGGAAATTGAGAATGTGCATAGGTTTTTCTTCTACTACACTTTAACTTCTGTATTGATTTGACATTTTGATTATTGCCTCTCTGAATTTTCTTTTTTTCCTGGTTCCATTCTATCCTGATTTCTTTCCTGGTTCTCTACTTTTCTTTTATTGTACACTTTTAAAGGGTTAGTTCTCAGCTGGGCGTGGTGGCACACACTTGTAATCCTAGTACTTGGGAGGCTGAGACAGGAGGATCACAGGTTTGTGGCCAGCCTCAGCTACTTAGTGAGGCCCTCCGCAACTTAGTAAAGAATAAAAGTAGGGCTGGGGATGTAGCTCGGGGGTAGAATGCCCCTGGGTTCAAGATTCAATCCTCAGTACTGAAAAAAAAAAAAAAAAAAAAAAAAAGAGTTAGTTCTCTCTTTGCCACCTGAGTTTTTACCCTGGAGTAGCTCTGACCAACAGAAATATAATGCATGCAACATATGTAATTTTAAATTTTCTATTGGCCTAATTATAAAAAGTAAAAACAGAAAGGTAAAATTATTTGGTGTGTGTATATGTGTGGTCTTGGGGATTGAACCCAGGGGCAATATACCTCTGAGCTACACCCTTAATCTTATTTATTTATTTATTTATTTATTTGTTTGATTATTATGTATTTATTTATTTAGAAATAGGGTCTCAGTAAGTTAGAGGTGGCTTTACTAATTGCTGAGGTTAGTCTCAAACCTGCAATTCTTGTGTCTCAGCCTTCCAAGTACTGAGATTATATGTGTGTGCCACTATGCCCTAATTTTAACAATAGATATTTTAGCTCAAGATAGCCAAAGTTTTATCATGCATTATGTAATCCAAACCAGAATTATTAAGGACTATATTTCATGCTTTTTAAGCAAAGTCTTCAAAATACAGTGTGTATTTTACAATTACAACAGGTCTCAATTTAGATGCTAATTTTTCATCAAAACATTTATTTATAGTTGGGTTTTATAAACTTTGCAGTCAAAAAGTAAATTTACATACCCCAAATGTTCATACCATAGGTTTTCCAATACGTAAATGAGTACCAAAAATCATCTTTGCATATTTGTGTTCAAGTTCACAAAACTGGTTCTTCATGGAATAGATATGACCTTGAAGCAAAAGTGTAACTGTCCAAGTTTAGCAGATTTTCTAACTTTTATGTCAACTTAGTATTATTAATATCAAATTCAAGGGAGCAGTGCATAAATTAAAAAACAGCTTGACGTTAACTAATATCAACAGATCGTTCGTCAAATTTTTCTGGTGGTTCCTGGAATCAATTTACATAATTCTATCAACTACAATTAAAATCTTCTGCATATTGATTCATGTTGAAAATGTATAAAATCAGTACTTTGGTTTGTGTTATAGCAAGTTTCAATTTAAAAATTCTCATACCTGTCTTAGCTAAGTAAAAAGTGTTTCCTTTGTTGGTGCTTCAGAGCCAGCTCGTTTCCACATAGTCTGATGTCAGTGAGAAAATGCAAATCACACTGGTGCCTTTTGGTTTTGGTCTTGTGGCAAACATTTTATTTTTTGTGGTTACCGTGTACTTGAAATGTGGTAAGTACAACTGAGACTGCATAAAATATTTTTCTGATAAATACAATTTTATTATTCTTGTAAAACCATATTTTGCAAGCAATACATATGTAAAATACCATCTCCCTTTACTATAAAGTGTATGTGTGGCATGTGCCATCTCTGATTATTGTCAAAGGACTGGTTCAATTTGAACGATTATTTTCTATGCTCTTATATAAACACTACAATGTATGTATTTGAATATTTTATATGTAGAGCACAAGTGGTATTTATGTAAATCAAATTTGTACTTAAAATATTTACATCATCACATAATTAAATCATTCTCCTAGTTTGCTTATTTACCTCTTAACCCACTTTACTGTTGGCAGTTTGGGCTTGACAAAGACTCTCTTTTGACCAAAGCCTTGTTCAGGTTCCTCTGAGTCCTCAACATTACTAGGCCTGAACTTGGGCCTCCTTCTCTGTCCTTGGAGAATCCAGTTGAGAATCTTCCCAAATCACCCACCATTGGTTCGTGACCACCTCCATATCTTATCACTCTGTGTTCATTCAGCAATAATCCCATCAAGTCAGTTTGGCTTGAAATTCATGCTTCCTCTTAGTAATTTTCTACTCACTGTCTACACCCTGCTCCTTGGCTATAAACTCTCATCTGTCCTCACTGGAGATAAAAGTTGAATCCAATCTCTCTCCCCATTGTAAGATCCTATTTCTCCATAGATTATTTGTAAATAAAATCTGCTTTATTGTTTTTAACAAGTGTTTGGATAATTTTTTTCTTTAGCAGGCAACAGAAAAGTGTCCTTTCCTGCTTTGTATTTCTAGTGCTTAGAACAGTGTGTGTGTGTGTGTGTGTGTGTGTGTGTGTGTGTGTGTGTGTGTATATCACAGAATAGATACTGCACAGCATTTAACTATGTAACTAGGTAGGGCCTGTCAAGTACCTTTTCCTTCCTATTCCCTCCTCTGGCTGACATATCAGTACTGTGTCATCATATTAAATATCTAGATAAATTCCATATGTAACATATGACATGTTATAGTCAGCATTTGCACCACTGTAACCCAAACACCTGACATGCACAACTTACAGAAAGAAGTTTATTTGGGGGCTCACAGTTCCAGAGATTTCAGTACACATTATGCCCGTTTCCAAGCAGGAGACGGGGCTACTGTTCCTGAAGGCACCATGATGGGGAGCAGAGAGAGCGGGTGTGAGCTTGTGTTATCTCATGGTGGCAGGGAGAGGGAGGAAGCTGCATGGGCCACCCCAAGAAAAGACGCTGTCACCAGAAATGTCCTCAATGGCTCAACTCCAACTATGTTCCACCTCCAAACACAGCTGCATAGCTTAACACATGAGTTTTGGGGAACAACTACAAGCCAAATCATAGTATGGTATATCCAGAAACAAAAAAGTTTTAATAAGATCATGCTTAAAAGAAATTCTGTGTACTTTATGTTCTTAGTGTGGGTACCAAAAGTTTGAGAGTTCACATATTCGAAATGGTATCCATGGAAATATCAGAAAAGGTTTTTTTTTGTGTGTGTGTGTGGTACTGAGGATTGAACACAGGGGCATTCTACCTCCAAGCTACACCGCTTTTATTTTGAAAAAAGGTATCACTAAGTTGTGGAGGGTCTCACTGAGTAGCTGAGGCTGGCTGCGAACTCGGATCCTCCTGTCTCAGCCTCCCAAGCATGTGTCACCACGCCCGGCTCAGAAAAGGGTTTTCTTCAATTAAAAACTTTATAAATCTTGTTGTGAAGATTGTCCTATAGAATCGAAATGATATTCCCTTCACTGGTCATGATTCGATGCAGTCTGAAAGAGCACACCCTGTCTCCCCTACCGGGCAGCATTGGAACCCCAAACTGCACTCTCAGTTTGCTCAAAAGCAATTTGTCAAGAATACTAGTTGTCATATCCTGAGGTCACTGTGGAGATCAAAACTTGTGGAAAACACCAAGGACAGGTGTGCCATGCTAAGGCCTCATTACACTGTAGCAGTTTATGAATAATAGTGTGTCAGCTGGTATATTTGATCGAACGCCTTAGCAATAGATTCTGATTAAGTTAAGAGAAAAAAAAAAGTGGGATGGGAAGAGAGTAAAATAATTGGAAGTTTATAAAGTAGCAGAGAACAAAGAGATTGAACCAAGAAAAACAAGATACAGGCACTTCTGGTAACCTACATCTCATTCTGACATGATTGGAATATAATTTAGCTCCGATGATTTCTCCAACCTGTGCTACTGAGTTCAATGTTCAAATTCAAGACTTCTGGAAGACATCTTGATTAGCCTAGTGTGAACTTTGTACCAATCCCGTGGCATGGTAGGAGTAGACTGTAGACCTACAGCACATTGACTGACAGTTCTTCTAAGAATATATTCAAACACAGGCATGGCAGCACATGCCTAAAATCCCAGTGCTTGGGAGGCTGAGACAAGAGGATCACAGGTTTGAGGCCGGCCTCAGGAACCTAGTAGACTCTTTTTCAAAATAAAAGATAAAACAGGGCTGGGAATATAGCTAAGAGGCAGAAGTCCCCTGGGTCAAGCCCCAGATACACACACACACACACACACACACACACACACACACACACACACACACACAGAATATAATCAAGGTGGTTTGGATTACCTCTCGAAGTAAAATCGGAGTACTACTATCAAAAAAAAGGATATGCTGGACATGGTGGCACATACCTGTAGTCCCAGAGACTTGGGAGGCTGAAGCAGGAGGACTGCAAGTTTGAGTGCAGCTTGAGCAATTTAGTGAGATCCGGTTTCAGAATAAAATTAAAAAGGGACTGGGCATGTTGTCAGTGGTAGAGCTCTTGCCTAGCACGGGTTCAAGCCTACAAACCACAAAATAAACACGTGAAACACAAAGAGTGTAGAATGCTTTGCAGTAAAAAAGAGCAGGTGTCCTCCACACATAATCTTATTACAAGCTATAAATTACACAGACTGCAGTGTTTGCCCAGGATATAGATAAACTTCTCTTGTTTTCTAGTTCCTTCTCGAGAAACAGAAATAAAGCAAGTGAAATCTGATGTGGCTGAGCTAAGGATTTCGGGGATGGTGAGGCTGGCAGAGTGGTTTGCCCACAGTCTCCAATGTTCCAGCACATACGAAAGTCAGAACTGTGTTGGAGGGGTGGCAGGTTCTCCAAGGGAAGACCTGGCTGTTGAATCTAAGGTACACGGGGAAACAACAGAATGAGCAGAAAATAGAGACTGGAAAATGCAGAACAAGATGGACTGGGTTTGAGAATCAAAGCATCCAGTTCAGAGTTAAAGCCATGAGGAGAAGTAAGCGAATTCCCTCTCTTGTTTTATGGCTCCCAGAGCATTATCCAGGCCTGGAAATGGGTGTTCCAAGGGATTGTGCAAAGAGGTTTCATCAGACTACAGAGGCATCAGCTTCTATGGCTGCAAGTAGAACTCAGCAAGTACTAACCACATGTGGCTGCCAGATTGTTTCTGTCCTCCCCTTGTCCAGATTTTTTTTTTTATATCCTTTGTCAGTGACTATCTCCTTTGTTCTTGAACTAGTATTTTCCAAATGCCAGTCTGTCGACCGCTACAATGTTTTCACTGATTAGTTGCCTAATTAAAAAATAGAGAAAGAAAAGTTAAGATTTCTGAAGTGAGGTTTTCATAAAAACTAAGCCAGGTGTGATGGCGCACCCTTGTAATCCCAGTACTTGGGAGGCTGAGACTGGAGGATCCAGGTTCGCAGTCAGCCTCACCTACTTAGTGAGGTCCTCCGCAACTTAGTGAGAATAAAAAATAGGGCTAGGGGTGTAGCTCAGAGGTAGAATGCCCCTGAGTTCAGCCCCCAGTACTGAAAACAAAACAAAACAAAACAAAACAAAAAACTAAACACACACACACACATTTTGTAGTGGAGTAATGGGGATTAAACTCAGGATCTTGCACATGATAATTACAAGCTCTAAAAATGAACTACACTCTTAGCTCCTAAATATATTCAGTTTAAAGAGCTTTCTTTTATTCTAAAATGATCTCCTTCCTACACATTTTGATGTTAAGCTATTTTTATAAAAAAAAATATGAAAATGGGTAGTAGGGTGTTTGTATATAGTTATTCTTTTTATTGGCGCATTTTAATTATACCAAGTATAATTCATTGTGACATACTCATATATGCATAAACACAATTTTAAAAAATATATTTGCTTGGCATAGTAATACTGGGAACTCTATATTAGTTTCCTGTCTTTTTTTTTTCTTTTCTTAAAAATGTTAATGTCTGAAATATAAAATCCGGAAGCCATTGCCCTGAATGCCCCTATGTCTCCCACAATGCACTTCCCACATGGGTCCACAAGCGGGAAGTTCCTTCCAGCAGTGCCCATTCCCACCAAGGGCACGAGCTGACCTAATTCAAATCCTGCTTCTCTCTTACCACCACTAACCTGAGACAAGGAGTTCCATCTTATCTGTCAAGTAGCAATAATTATTGTTCTACTTAATAATGGTTTTTATGGGGTTCTCGATAAATGTTTACTCTAACAATGATCTCTTATTAATTTCAAGTAATTTTTGTCTCTTAAATCGTTAATCTGTGTTCAGACTTAAAGGACTGCGTCCTTTTAATCAAATTTCTGGAAATCAAAATACCATTGGACTGCAATTTTAACACGTATGCTTATTCCACACAGTATGAAATATACTAGCTACCAGTCCCTCCAAAATAACGTCTCTATATATTTGACAAGTGTCTGAGTTCCCATATGATGCGCAGGCTCATATCTTTGTCTCATTAGCAGGTAGGGTGATGTGAAAAAGGTTCCCTCCTCACTGGGCACTAAGTATAAAAGATCTGATGCTTTTGGTGTAACATCACATATTCTTCATGGTAACAGTAGATCTCACCCATCAAGTCAACAAATAGAGTATTACTATTTAAACACTGAAAGAAAACCAGGATTTTCAAGGAAGAGTGTACATCTATCTTTAATTGCTTGAGACAAGCTTTTTTCTTTAAATGTTCCCAACATCCTCAGCAGTGTGGCAGGAAAGATCTGTGAAAATTTTCAGTTTATTTTTGTATAAAGTGCAAGATTTAGGTTGTGGGTTTTTTCTAGAAAACCACTTTTCTTCCATTGAATTAATTTTGCACCTTTGTGAAAAATCACTTGTTTATACTTGTGTGGCAATATTTCTGGGTTTTCTATTTTGTTCTGTTGATCTATATGTGACTTCCTCTCCTAATACCACAAATTCCAGATTATTTTAAGTGTTAAAATCGGGTAAGTTGAATCTTCCCTCTTGTTTTTTGTTTTTTTTTTTTCCAAAGTTTGGCTATTTGACTTTTTTGTCTTTCCATATACATTTTAGAATAATCTTATCTATGTCAACAACAACAAAAAAGGATTTGTACCAAAAAATAAACTTCCCTTGCTGGTATTTTTATAGGAATTGTAGTAAGCCTGTGTATTAGTTAAGGAGAATTTGCATCTTTTGCTATGCGGAGCCTTTCAGTCTATGAACATGGAATGCTTCTCTATTCATTCAGTCTTTCATTTCTTTCACCAGTGTTTTATAACTTTTGACATTCAAGGTTTTTTCTTTTTTTTAGATTTACTCCTGCTTTAAATTTCTTTTGAGCAATCATAAATGGTATTATATTTTCTATTGCAGTATTAATGTAGTTTTTGCTACCAAATGGAAATGTAGTGGGTTTGAGGGTTTGATTTTGGTGTTCCATTGAAAGGACTTTTATGACATCAAAAGCTGTTGAAGGAGCCGGGCGTGGTGGCACACACTTGTAATCCCAGCATTCGGGAGGCTGAGACCGGAGGATCCGGGTTCGCAGCCAGCCTCAGCTACCTAGTGAGGTACTCCGCAACTTAGTGAGACTCTGTCTCAAAATAAAGAATAAAAAATAGGGCTGGGGGTGTAGCTCGGAGGTAGAAGTCCCTGGGTTCAATCTCCAGTACTGCAAAAAAAAAAAGCTGTTGGAGGAAAAGTTCGGGTGGTAATGGCAGGATTAATGTACATTGATCTGTTGGCTGAATTTTTTCATTCAGTCTGAGATTTTCCTGGTTCTTGGTATAATAAGTGATGCTTGAGTGAGACCTGGCCTGCTGCATGGTGGGACTCTGGATCTCATTTGAAGCTCTCCTCTACAGCTTTCCACCTCGTGAACGTCAGGGTAGCTGCGAGTCCACGTTCTCCTCTCCACCTCCGTCTGCCGGGCACAGCAGGTCCCCCGTGTCCCCGCGTCCCCGCGTTGACACTGATGGACGGGAAGGATTTGCTCCCCACTCGCCCCCCTGGTTTCACCTGGGCTTCAAGAAGGTGGGGCAGCGCCAGTGGCCTCTGTGTGGGGGCAGAGTGTGGGGTTCCTGCCCAGTTTTGGTGGAAGCCAGGCTCCCTGGCTCCTCACGGACACCACACTGAGGGAGCAGGTCGGGGTGGCACCCTCACTGAGGGGGCAGAGTCTGTTCCCACTCAGACTTTGCTAGTAGGAGTGGAGATGAGGCCATGGTTTGTGTGTTTTGTTTGATGGTGTTTGACCTGAGAGCAGTGCTGTTATTTTCTAGAGGTTTTCTGGCTGGCTGGCTAGGCTGCTCTTTGTCCTTTGGCAGAGAGGGCTGGCTTGTATTCGCGCTTCTTTTTCTCTGTGTATGTTGGCATGAAGCAATTCCAGCTTCTCCAGTGCACAGGTCAGGAATTAGCCCTGTGAGACCAAAAGAAAATGCAAGGACTTAAAGCTGCATAGCTCCTCTGGGTGGGGTCCCAACGTCCCTCCTTCTGCGGGATGTCCTTCGGAGTCGTCTCACATTTGTTTTACTCAGGGTAGCCCCTTTGTACCTGCAAGTTCTACACCTACAGGTTCAAACACCCAGATAGAAAGTATTGGGAAAAATTGCTTCTGTACTAAACATGTCATTATTCCCTAAAAATAGTTATAACCACTCTTATGCAATATATACACTGAATTTTATATTATTAAGTAATCTGGAGATGATTTGAAGCATATAGGAGGATGTGCACAAATTAAATGTATACATGCCATTTTACAGAAGGTACTTGACCATCTACAGATTTTGGTATTCACCGAGGGTCTTGGAACCAACCCCCTCAGATATTAAGGGAAAAATTGCAAATGCCCAGGGTTTTGAGTATTAGAAGGAAGTATAGGGACAGTATACCTATTCCATTTTCCTGACCATGTACTTATTCTTTTACACTTCACTTTTTAAAAATTTTACTTTTAGCCACTCAATACTTCCCGATGAAAACTTGTGTTTGGTCTAACCAGTTATGCGTAATGCACATTTAATACCTAACAAGTAGACCTTTACTTCTTATTGCTCTCACCTTCTCATCTCTCTCTTTAAGAAAATGCATTCAGTTTTTCCTCATTTGTTTTGAGTAGGTACCATCATGCATTGCGTAACAACGGAGCTACATTCTGAGACATACATTGTTGAGGGATTTTGTCATGGTATGAACATCGGAGTAGATTTACACAACCTGAGATGCCTCCTGCACCACCAGGAAGTGTAATACTGTGAGACCATTGTCACATATGTGGTCAGCCGTTGACCACAATGTCACGGTGTGATGCCTGACTATATTTAATTGCCAAGACACCGTAGGTTGAATCCTGTCTGAATAAAGAAATAAGAGTTTACTTAATGACAAAAAATTCCTCCTATCACAGCAAGTCTATGATTTCAGGTTCATAAGCAGACAATATTATGTAATTTTAATTACCTAATTGTAGGCTGAAGCATGTTAGCTGTTATCATTTCAAAGTTTAAATCCTACCTCTATCAAACCAGCTAAAATCCATGGCACATCACAAACCGTTTCCTTGACAATTCCACATAGTCATTATTTGTATCCCTTGTTTTATTACAACAACTTCAACATTTATGCAGTACTTTTAAAGCATATCATTCGCAGAATGGTCCCACAATGAAACTACTTTGTGGTTTTGCTTCATTATCAAGATCTGAAATGTTGTGCCAAGAACAAGTCACTTGGCAAAGTCTGCCAGGCCTTGGAAGGAGCCCTGGAGAGGTGCTGAGATATGTCTCTCACACAGTCCTATACTTTTCTGTATACGGATAATACTAGAGCTGCCCATTCTATCATAGCACTTGATATTCATAGGAGCATCCTCAGAAGAAAGTCTTGGGAAGATTTATATGGAAAATTCCAACTTAAGAAACCTGGCCTTGAGCTGGGTGCAGTGGTGTATTCCTGTAAATCCAGCTACTCAGGAAGCTGAGGCAAGAGGATTGCAAGCTGGAGAGTAGCCTGGGCAACCTAGCAAGACTCTATCTCAAAATAAGGTAAAAAGAGCTCTGTAGTAGAGTACTTGCTTAGCATGTGTGATGCTCTGGGCAAAAAATGAGGAGGAGGAGGAGGAGAAGGAGGAGGAGGAGAAGGAGGAGGAGGATTGCTTGATTGGATTTTTTTTTTAAAGAAAAACAGTCTGGCTGGGCATAATGGTGCATTTTTGCAGTCCAAGCTACTTGGAAGGCTAAGACAAAAGGATGCTGGAAGTTAGTTCAAGACCAGCCTGGGCAACATAGCAAGACACCTATCTAAATAGAAAAAATGAAAGAGAGAGAGATTCTCTGGCTGACTCTTGCAACACAAATTGAAGGTAGACACAAATGAAAACACTGAAAATAACTCATAATGTAGACTGGAAATTGTGGTCCAGGATCAAGGATATAGAGAGAAATAATATTTTAAAAGCATGCATAATATTAGGAGTAGAGTGGGGGAACTTGCTGACAAATTAGTTGTAAAAGAAAGGACAGAATCAAGAACTCATTCTTTAGTTTTTAGATAAAGAAGGCAAAGATTCTGGCTGGGTTGTTCTCTTCATCTGCTTTCCTTTAAAATGAACACCCACCATTCCCACCTTGTGCAGATTTTTTGCTCTCAGCCTTGTAACAGTTCATTGTTGTCACTTGCAACATAGCTATACCATGCAAACGATCAAAATCAGCATCACTTACCCAGCGGGGCTCTTGGAAACAAGGCCATTTAGGTCTCTCCAAACCCCACAGGGGTCCCTAAATGGCCAGGCTAGGGCTCAGCATGCAGCAGCTAATGCTATGCACGGGATGTAATTACCAAACCCAAACCAGTCTACTCATCAAGGGTACCCAAGGGGGTATTCTTCAGATGTTCCACAGCCACATAATTCCCAGAGCTATTTCATATTCTCAAGTACATGTTTCTAAATATTATGTTTTAAAAAGTGAAATTGTTTTAGATTCTCATAAACTTTCTGTTAAAATTTATGAAAAATGTTTTATTTGCATGTTCTTTTGAATAGAATATGTAATCAGAAAAGTAAAGCAAATATAAAATCAATTCCATGCTAGGAAAGGAAATTTGAAATTTACCCATCAGATGAGGAAAGCCGAGGCAATAATTAATGTACAAACACTGTAAAATTTGACTATGCAAATGTGCTGTTTGCATTTTGGAAGGCTAAGATGTGCTCAATATTTCAATCTTGACCTGATACCTACTAGTAGTCACCCCTTTTTTTATACTTAAGTGTCATCTAGAATGCCTGCCTGCATAAAATTATTTCAGGTTCTGCCAGTTTTCCTTTGCTTTCATGTCAAAATAAAGCCCATTTGCCAAGTGTTACTACTGACTGTTCTTTGAAAATAAAGCATAGAGGTATAACTAGGTGGGAAGTACAGGATCAGATGAACTAGCCTGAAACCTAGCCTCATTGCTTTGTAATGACATGGTCTCTGTCGTATTATTTCACCTTTTGAATCATTAGCCTCCTCATCTATGAAATGGGTAAAAATATCCACTTCAGAATGGTGCTGTGGGGACTGAATAAAATAACACAGGCAAGGCACTTGAGACTAGTATAGAGGAAAGACTTAACAAGTAGATGTAAGTTTGTAATAATTGTAGATCCGCAAGAAGTTGTAAAAAGTATGGAGAGATCCCTATGCCTTTCACCCAGTTTCCCTCCATGCTGCATCTTCCATAGTTGTTATACAATATCAAAGTCAGGCAACTGACATGGTACAATGTGTATGTATAGTTGGATGAGGTTTTATCGTATGTGTAGATTCATATAATCAACACTACAATGAAGACAAAGAACTATGCTAAGCCAAGCACTGTGGTACACTCCTGGATTGTAAATCCAGGAAGATCTCAAATTTGAGACCCGCATGCAGTAATTCAGGGAGACCCTGTTTCAAAATAAAAAGAAAATAAAATAGAACTAGGAGCATAGCTCAGAGGTAGAACACCCCTAAGTTCAAACCCCAGTTCCATATACACACAAGAGTGTATGTACATGCGCGTGCACACACACACACACACACACACACACACACATTCCATTGCTCCAAAGGTCTCCTTCCTTTCTATGAAGTCACATCCACCTCCTCTTCTATCTCTAACCTCTAGTGATCACTAAATACTGTGGGGATGAGTCTCCCACCATTATAATTTTACCATTGTGGCTTTATGTAAACAGAAGAGTACAGTATGTGACCCCTGTGACTGGCTTTTATTCACTCAGCACAATGACCTTGAGATCCAGCCAAGGGACCTCATGCATCAGTCACTGGTTCCTTTTGATTCTTATGACATGAACAAACTACATTTTTTAAACCATTCACCTGATGAAGAACATTTTGATTGTTTTCAGTTTCAACTATTATAAATAAAACTTCAGATAAATATTCTTGCACATATTTTTGTCTAGATATAAGTTTTACTCCTCTGACATCAGTGCCCAGCAGTGCGATTACTGCCTTTTGTGAAGTTCTATCATGACTTCTCTGTACTGTCATAATCATGAGCCACACTTTTACAGGCATTGAAATACAAGAGATTGCCAATAAATCTCATTTAAAGAGTGGATATTGGATAAAATCCTTGAGTAATATTTCAAGATTATATTAATTCATTAACTAATTAATACTAGGTGCCCTGACAGACAACCTTACAATCTCAGAAGCTAAAAACAGAAATTGTTATTTCGTGCTTACTCAATGTCTAGTGTGGTCAGGCAGCTCTGGTGAGTGACTCTGGATTCTGTGGCTCTTTTGTAGGAGGGGTCCACCATCTCTGCCATCTTGGCTTTCAGAAGGGTGTGTGAAGAGGAGAGAGAAAGAAGGCACATGAATGATCACTCTGAATGTTTACAAGTAGGGCCTGCCAATGGCATTTGTCTACACCCCATGGCCCAAACTTGTCACTCCACCTCTACCTCATCACAAACAATGTTAGGAAACGCATCTCTCTGAGAAGAGTTAAAGGAGTGTCTGTCTGGCTAGGCCACGATACAGGAAGCGTCATGGCCACAGTGAGTGGTTTCAGGAAACCAATGGAGAGACAGGGCACTTTGTATTTCCTACTAATCATTACAGGTTGCACTGGATCTGGTTTGAGGTAAATGCAGTAGGACTCTTTGAGTCATTTGCTATGAAGACAAATGACAAAGCCAAAGAAAAGTTAATAGAACACATACTAGTACACTGCTCCTTAGGGGTTACAATCATTAGGGTGACTCTCCTGGCTAGAAGCAAGGAATCTATGGTAAGTCCAGGAGTGAAGGAAGGATGCAGAAAGAAGAGGTGGAAATGGGCCAGGACCAGACTCCCCCATTTGCCTGCTGGCGCTAAGGATTCCACTTGCTCCCTCTGCTACATTTGGTTACATCAGCTCGAGGCGGTAGGTGAGGAGCCCAGCTCTCTGCCTGTTGGTGTGTGGTCTGTAATCTAAGGACGAGTACTTATATATTTAAGTGGTAAATTAAAAATGGTCAAAGGATATATTTTGTAAAAAAAAAATCAAAGGAAATATTTTGTGAAAATTATGTAAAACTCAAATTTCATTGTTTGTTGATAAATTTTTGTCAAATCACAACCATACTCTTGTTTCCATATTATCTATGCATGCTTTCATACTACAAAAAGAGAGCTGAGAAGTTAGAATAAAGTCCATATGTAGCCCACAAAGCTGAAAATATTTACTTTCTGGCCCTAGTTTGCCAACCCCAAATATAAACTAGCAGGGCCTCACAGTTTTTAGATTTTGAAAATACCTCTAGGTTCATGAAAGGTTAAACCCAGGGGGTATTCTACCTTTGAGCTACATGTCCTGACCCTTTTATCTATTTATTTTTATTTGAAACAGAGCATCTCTAAGTTGCTGAGGGTCTTGCTAAGTTATTGAGGCTGGCCTCAAACCTCTGATCCTCCTCCTCTCTCAGCCTCCCAAGTAGTGGGATTATAGGCAAGTGCCACCACGCCCGCCATCTTTACATAATGATTATTTACAGTGGAGAAGTAGCATTGTCATTTTTTATCCACTATTAACAGACCTACAGCCTCTGTTTGTCACAGAGTGGTAATCCTGAGAACTCAGTCTTTCTGCTGAGGTTGAGGAGACAATGGTATTATTCTTAAAATCAATCAGCAGAGTGTCTTTCAGTCCTGAAAAGAACAGCAACATTTCAGTTTTAAGTCATCCTAAAATATCCGTAACAGTAACATAGTCACATTATGTAGCTGAAAACTTTCACCATGAAAAAGATTTCCCCTAGGCATAAGGAGAGCAGGTTTTGAAGTGTATTTAGAAATCTTTTGCTTCTTTAGCTTGCTTATTCCCCTTTGAGCAGCAAGTTCAAAAGTGTCAGAAAAAAAATAGTCTTTTAAAATAAGTGTTCCCATACCAACTGTGTTGTGAAATACTTCATCTTCTCAAATAACCTGCAGAAACTCAGTTATACCATCACAATTAACAGAAATGAACAAATAGCACTTGGATTATTTTGGTATCCTAGGAGAAACTCATGAACTTTTTCCTATTAACACCTTAGGAAAATTACCACCTTCCTTGCCCCTTTTAACAACTTGCAAGATTTTTTTTCTTCACAATTCTGTTATAAATGTGTAGTTGCTGAAAGCAATGACTTAGAAATCAGACTGTTCAAGATCCAAACATTCCTCTGGCACCTCAGCTGTGTGGCTTTCAGTTAACTACGGTCTGCTCTGTGTCTCAGTATATTCAACTGCAAAATGGGATTACACAGTACTGACCTTAAAAGACTATCACGAGAATTAAATTAGGCATGTCATGCAAAGTGCTTAGCACAGAGCTGGCCACACAGAAAACGTTCAGTGAGGCTGGTATGATTAATGATCACTACCATCTCCCTGGAGAATGAATAGACCAATGAGAGTCTTGTTTCAATGAGGTAGCAAGCACCAGGCTGCATCTTTAGAGAAGGTAGAAATAGTTTCAGAGACAGTGGTCATTATCAAAACAGACAAACAAACAAACAACCCACAAACCTTCTGTCAGTGGATTAAGCAAATTCAAACAGAAAGAGCCTCTTCCATTTAGCAAGATACACAGTGAAATACTAAAGGTATTATCCTAAGCCAAATGAATGGTCATTTTGCATTAAGCTCTCTTCAACTGTGAGGAATCTTCTAATTGATCTTCTTCAAGCACCTGTCTGACTAAATCATTGCATTTCTATTTAAGTCCTTCCCATGGTGACGAAAGCACTGTCCTTATTTGAGATGCTCTTCCTTAGACCAAGCTGAAAATTCTTTCTTTTTTTTTTTTTTTTTTTTTTCAGTCCTGGGGATTGAACCCAGGGGCATTCT
Organism: Graphiurus murinus; assembly: GCA_004027655.1. Lineage (NCBI taxonomy): Eukaryota > Metazoa > Chordata > Mammalia > Rodentia > Gliridae > Graphiurus > Graphiurus murinus. Next base: position 82,669 of record PVLC010002884.1, on the reverse strand, counting down.
ACCTCCGAGCTACACCCCCTGTCCTATTTTTTTATTCTTTATTTTGAAACAGAGTCTCACTAAGTTGTGGAGGGCCTCACTATGTAACTTAGGCTGGCTGCGAACCCTGATCCTCCTGTCTCAGCCTCCCAAGTACCGGGATTACAAGCGTGCACCACCACGCTCGGCTGCTGAAAATTATTTCTCTGGTGCTTAAGTCCCTTGAACCAACTTCCATGCTATAAGCCAGGACACACTGCAGGATATGTGGAACCTTCATTATGTTGGCCACATATCTTATTGTGCTTTGACTAAAATACAATCCTCTTTTTTAAAAAGCACCTTTCTAGCCGGGCGTGGTGGCGCACGCTTGTAATCCCAGCATTCGGGAGGCTGAGTCCGGAGGATCCAGGTTCGCGGCCAGCTTCAGCTACTTAGTGAGGCACTCCGCAACCTAGTGAGACCTGGTTTCAAAATAAAGAATAAAAAATAGGGCTGGGGGTATAGCTTGGAGGTAGAATGCCCCTGAGTTCAATCCCCAGTACCGCAAAAAAAAAAAAAAAAAAAAAAAAAAAAAAAAAAAAAAAAAAAAAAAGCACCTTTCTTAGTTTCTACCCTCTGACAAATGCACAACTACATTTACCTGGCTGTGCAGCTATACACAAAATCCTTAATATGTTCTCAGCGCAGAAATTCAAAGCAAAGTTCCTTGCTGTCTTCACTGAGGTCTAGTCTTCACAGCAACAATATTGTGAGGCAGTATGAGAAACTAGAACTTTCAGATGCAGTGACTAGGGAATTTAAAACTTGTTTCAAATTCTTGTTTACTTGATATCTTGTTTACTCAGCTAGCCATACCTCAAAATGAGGTCAGGATGCTCCAGACCCCAGCAAGTAAATGAATGTGCTTTCCTTTCCAGCAGTATGCCAAGACTGGAGATTGTCTGAGTTGTTATTCTGCTTGCAAGCTAAGAAGTGAGCTGCCCACCATTTTGCAGAAGCTGGCGGAAGACACAAGGCTCTTAGGTCAGAAACAAAGCAGTGTATTACCCAAGGCACAGCACGCAGCCTCAGCTTCACATTCTGGCTGTTTTCTTTGGCTCCCCAAGTCCCACTGATGCTGAGGAAAACAGGGGTGCAGAGGGCACAGTGGGTTTGCATCGCAGCAAAAAACCGCAAGCTTAAAAATACTTCCATCTTCTATAATGGGTTGAAGTGAACTCACCCCATTTTTACACCAAAAGGAGACATCATCTTTACTATACCTAAAGCAAACAAGTCTGCTCTCTCTCCAGAGGGAGCTACTATCTTTATTTTCCATGACTGCTCGCTGTACAAGGAAATCTAGGTCCAAATCAAATGCCAAATGGACTGGAACGTGGGTGAGAGTTGCCACCACTGATACAGGTGATTGGGTCTAGCATGGCCATGGAGCGTGGGAAGAGTACAAAACCCCACTGGACATCAGAAATGCACGCGAGAGACAAGCAGATGAGCAGGAAAGGGGATCACAGGAAGGAGAAGTCATGTGAGCCCTTGGGGTCAGAAAGGGCAGTGGAGCGGGGCTTGAGCAAGTATTGACCTGAGGGCAGCCAGGAAAGGGGCATGTGGCAGGCAGGTGGGAGAGCCCACAGGAGCCAGAGCATGAGAACATGCATCATGCTCTTATTAGTATTCTAATCCTGGGTCCGATAACTGGGTGGTCTTTGTTTCTTAAGCGCTTAGAGAGGTGGAGATGAATAGGTATGTCACATAGAATGTGTTCCATAAAAGAGAAGAACTTAACTTATAAGTGTAATCCCAGCATTCCAGGTTCGAGGCCAGCCTCAGCTACGTAGTGAGGCACTCCGCAACTTAGTGAGACCCTGTTTCAAAATAAAGAATAAAAAAAATAGGGCTGGGGATATAGCTCAGAGGTAGAATGCCCTGACTTCAATCCCCATTACTGCAAAAAAAAAAAAAAAAAAAAGAGAGAACTTGGGAGAAGGGAGAGATCGGCATGGGATTTGAAGAACTTGCGCCAGCATGTAGATTCAACATCTCTCTCATGAAATACTGATGGGCGTCGCATGCTGAGCTCTTTCATGGCAGTCTGGAGTGAAAGCTGTAGATGCAGATAAGAAGTCAGCCTCTGGTTATGGGGATCGTGCCCGGGGGTCTGGGATCGCCTGCCAGATTACACCATCACGCTAGTCATGCACCAAGTGTCTTATTGACTGCTCATATGTTGGACATTACAAGTTGAGTGATCCTGGCAGGAGCTATGGTCATCCTCAACCCAGCCCCTCAAAGTCCGAAGGAGGATAGAGCAACTGAGGGGCACTGGCCAGCTTTTGGAGGGCAGCACAGTCTAGAAGTGGGAATTTCAGGACAAGGTAGCCTGGCCAGTGCTTTACTTTGAGTGTGGTTTGTCACCACCAAAATTCATGTTGAGGCTTAGTTCCTCAATGTGCAATGTTGGGAGGTAGGGCCTGGCGGAGGCATTTGAGTCCTGAGAAGGTCGATACCTCGTGAATGGATTAATGTTGTCTCACAGGAGTGAGTCAGTACTCAGTGTCCTGGAATTGAACAGTTTGTTATGAAGTTAGGTTGCCTCTCCTATTTTCTCTATTTGAACAAGCTTTTGTTCCTTCTGCTTTCCTACCACACAAAGAGCAGCATGGAGCCAACACTGAAAGTAGAGAAGACGTCATCACCATGCTCTTGAACTTCCAGAGCCACAGCCAAAACAAACCTCTTCCCTTAATGAGTTACCCAGTCTCAGGTGTTTTGTTACAGCAAAAAATAGAAAAAGGACTAAGCCCTCTAGGAGCTTCTAAAATGAATAAATCTCAGGAACTCCTTGGAAAGTGTCAGGCTTAAGAGGAGTGTTTATATAAGCTTCAAGAAGTCAAATCTCTTAAGGACTGAGCTTCTTTTTAGGGAGGGGAAAAAGCAAACTTTAGCTGTTTATCCTTGGATGGCTCCTTGGCAGTCTGCAGCCAGTGAGCATGACGAAACCCCAGTGGAGGCTGCAGAATGCTCCAGACACCGGAGATGCAGTCAGGGAGTAGAGGCTGTGCACCAGAAAGAAAGAACTTGCATGACTAAAAAAAAAAAAAAAAGGGCATTGAAATAGAGCAAGGGTTTCAGAGAAAAGGGCCAGAACGTGATGTGAAGAGTTACACATGTCTTGAAGCTGGATTATACATGTCGCCCTCCTTAGCAGAAGGCTGAGAGTGGCCGCTGAGTGGTCAACCAGGCCGCCGCTATCATCCAGGAGGGCTCGGGTCCCACCATTTCTCCATGGGCTGAGGCTTATATTAGGAAGAGCCTCTCAGACGCCTGCTTCTGCATTTTCCTCTCCTTGAGAACACTCCTTTTCCCTGGATATCCACTTCCATGGATAACTGACCACTCTCTCCTTCCTTTGACCAAGTACTCTTATGTTTGCCTCCCCACTTTATAGCACTTTCTTTCTTTTTCTTTTTCTTTTTTTTTTTTCAGTGCTGTCGTTCCATCCTCAGTTCATGCACACACTGCACCTCTAGCTCCAATATTGCACCTTTTTATTTATGGACAGTATACCTTCTAGAAAATTCCACCCCTTCAAGGACAGGGGCTTTGCTTTAGTGTCTGATTTCTCAGCTCCTGCCCCAGAGCTTGGTGTAAGTCAGGCAGGAACCGGGCAAGTGCTGGTGGCCTGATCAGATGCCCCATTCCCACTGAACTCCCAGGAGATCAAAATGCACCATGGGGGCCAGGACTGGCTGGAGGAGCTGGAGACCAGTGCATTTCTCGGTTTCTGGGACTAACTTGGAGAAGGAAAACTAGGGAATTCCAAAGAGGCAAGAAGTAACTGGGAAGAAAGCATGCTTCCCTCTTTACTTAAGAAAGGATGCCTCAGCGTGGGAACAGCAGGAATCAAGAGCTGTTTTGGGGTCCAGAGGGAGAACTGGCTGGGAGGAAGGAAGCAGAATGGCTGTTGAGGGCCTCCCTTTGTATCCTTTCCACTTCTCTCCGATCAAAGGGAAACCCTTGAGGTAGAAGAGATGAGAGATTTAAGTGAGTCAGGAAGACGCAGGTCCACAAGTTCCTTCCCTTACCCGGCCTGAAATCCCACAGACCAGAAAACTGGGAGAAGGTAGAAACTTGTAAAACACCCAAACCTGACTGTTCTCCAGGAGAAGAGGCTAAATCTACAGTTCCTTGGGAAGAGTGTCTGAGATGCACGGTGGGTGAACAGGGGGCATGCCTGTGTTTTGGGGAGGGTGGGCAAAAGAGAAACAGGTCAGGACTCATATTCAGCCAGATACAGGGTCCAAGGGCAACACAAGACACTGAGCTTTGGCCAGGGTGTGCCAGCCCCAGTTTGCACACTTCCCCCAACTGCTGAGGCCTTGTTTTCTGCTTCATGTTGAATATGGCCTTCTAGAAGCTAGAAGATAGCCTGGCTCCAATACTGTTCTCACTGTCATCCCTGTAAACTGCAGATGTAACCCCCAGATTATGTTGAGGGTCTCCCAGCTCCATGGCCGTGGGAGGTCATCGTGCCCCCTCCTGCCGGCCTGCTATTATGGTGGCCACATTCCTCCTGGACTGGCAGGCGCATTCCTCCACACCCCCTGCACATCTTCTCATACTCCCCATCATGCTCCATTCTTGCCAGGCCCAAGTATGGGGATATTCTCGTTGCGTGGCAGGCAGCGGGCCGCCCCTGCTATGGCTACAGACTTGGGTCTCACTACTGTAGCTTTGGATCCTCCCTTCCAGGGAGGGTGGGTGAGTATGTACGCCAGGAGCAGATGGAAGGCTACAGAAAAGTGCTTCCCCTCTCCTCCCTCAACATGAACTGTTTATGTCATTTGCAGTAAAATGGATGGAACTAGAGAATAAAGTGCTCAGGAAGGTAAGTCAGCACTAGACAAGTTACCCACCTTCAGAGAAATCTCCTGCACTAGGAATTGAGATCCCCACCCTCCCTTGCTCCGTAACCATGGTTGGAGCACAGTGGGTGAGGGAAAGGGAGGCCTGCGTCCTCTGCTCCAAGGACCAACCGGAGGACATGCAGAACGGGGCTCTGCCCTCCACAGACCATCATCGAGGATACTTTCTCTTTCATTTGCCACATCCCCTTGCCAGAACCAGGTAGAAAAACAACATGGAGAACCCAGCAGACTCCCTGCAGGCCAGGGAGGAATAGTTAACCCTGCTAAAGAGTCAGGAAGATCTGTAGTCTCACTCATCCCTGCCATGTAAAGACTTTGCACGTGTGATTCAACATTTTAAAATTCAGTTTACTTGTCTATCAAATAGAATAATGATATGCAGTGAAATAGTGAAAGACAGAAATGGTTGCAAGAGATTCCAGGTGTCCCCTAAGTCCATTGCTGGGTGTCAGTTGTCCTGGGGGGCCCTCCAATTTGTTGGATTCTATGGAAAGGGTGCTATTGATTATCTCTGGCAGGGCTATTTCAGAATTTGGTAGCAATGGAGGCTACTTTCTAAAAATAGCCTCAATACATTTGTAGAGATGCAAATGTATTCTGTCTATAGACTCACATATCTTCCTTGTTTAGGGCACTACAAATCAATTATGAAAGGTTGAGAATATGTCTCTTATAAGGCAAATCTGAATTTAAAGTAGTTTTTACATTTCAGTAGTCCCCTTATTAATTTTGAGCTAAATAAAATCTTTGAATCATATTCATTCTGTAAAAGAGTCATGATCTTACCATACTGAAAATCACCCTTTATAGTGTTATCAACAGAAAAAAAAGGGATTTCAGTAGGAGTTTATGAGATCAGGTATATATAGAGATATCTAACATGGAGGATCTGAACTACAGAAAAGATAAACTTTAACTTGAAGTGAAAGATAATAGCAGAGGGCAATGAAAAGGAAGGAATCACAGCTGAGCTGTGTCAGATGTTTAACTGCATAATCTCACCTAGGATTGATAACAAGCCTATGTAGTAGTTACTATTAACTCCGTATCGCAGATGGGACCTCCAGTTTCTGGGCGTGTGAGAACTAGGCTCAGGTCTAACTGGTAGGACATGAAGCAAAGACGGAACCCAGGTCTGTCCGACCCAAACAGCCCATATTTCCCCCACGAAACCATCTGGCCCAGGACAACAACAGGTGCCACAGCATGATGCCACATCCAGGTATCATGGTGGATGCTGGAAGAGGTGATGAAAGGGCCTCTCAGAGCCCTGGGCAGCCAGCAGGGCATCAGACAGCAGGAAGGGGAGGGAATGGTGGCAAGGTGGCAATGCTGAGGACCACCAGCCAGGCGGTGACACAGGCGCTGCTTTCCCAGTATCCTGCCTACATTCTGCCACGTGGAGAACTGGGTTACAGAAAATTCAAGTTCACATTACCTTCACATCTTTTTCCCAGCAGCATTATTTATTTTATCAACTGTTGGCAGATTGATCCTAAAATAGGCACTCATTAAAAGATGGATGTGGAGTGGGTGTGTATTCATCTGTGTGTATGTTTGGGTATAACTTGAGGTAATGGCCTGATTTGTGGCTGTATCTCTAAATTGAGGGAACATTCTGAATTCTCTTCTGGCATTTCTTTTAGTCTCCACAGAGAGAAATCACTTATCATTTGACTGAACTAGGAGTAAAAATAACTTTTCCATATAGTAGACAAATGATCCCCCAAATGATGATGATGATGATGATGAAGAAGAAGAAGAAGATATTAACCACTAAAACAACTGTCACAGATGATGCTTTAAATTGAAAATTAATTTCTGGACATGTAATAATAATGCTGTATTCTAATCTTCTAATCAATAAACAGTAATAGTAAGACAGTGCCATAATCATATACTGGGGATGAATACATAAATAGTACTGCTAAAATGCCCCACTTTGCTTTGTACTCTTCCCAACCTCTTCTTCGTCCCCTGGCTTTTGCTGATTTCCTACCTGTCATGGAATCTGAGCATAAGAAGATAAGACGCTAAATTGCGGGCTCATCTGGAATGTGTGGTCTTCCTGTCTTAGCTTCCCAGTTTGGGGATCATAGACATGCAACATCATACTTGGTGAGCCACTGCCTTTAATGTCCATGAGATTACATTCCTCAGATGAATTGCCGAGAAAGGAACTTTTTTTTTTCAGCACTGAGAAATAAACTCAGGTCCTTGTACATGCTAGGCAAGGGCTCTACTAGTGAGCTATACCCCTAACCTGAAAAAAACACTTAAGACCCATTAGCTTAGGGAGTTCATTCAATATAAGTTGATTCTGATAATGCGAATGTCTACCAACAAACAGCTTCATTCATATCAACCTACTGTCCAGAGAAAAAGAGATGTGAGACTCACTCTTGACTGACTGCCTCAAATATGAAGTACAGTTGGCTCTTCCTTTCCATGAGTTCTTGATCTGCTGATCCAACCAACCACAGATCTAAAATAGTTGAAAAACAATTGCATCTGTACTGAACACGTGAACATTATTTTTATTGTCATTTTCCCCTAAAGAATACAGTATATTTCAATTAGCAATCTCCTGGTCATGACCAAGATACCTGACCAGAACAATTGAGGGAAGGAAAGGTTTCTTTTGCTCATGGGGTCAAAGGTTTAGTCCATGGCTGGCCAGTTCCAAGGCAGAGATATCAGGGCGGCAGGGTGGGGCAGAGGATAGCTGCTTAGGTCATTGGATCTGGGAAGCAGAAAGAGATAGGAAGGGACCAGGGACCTATGTACTCCAAGGCCACACACCCACGGGCCTCCCTCCTCCAGCCAAATCCTATCTGCCTACAGTCATCACCCAATAGTTCAAAGTAGTCAGCCGTCACATGGATGAATTTACTGATGAGTTAGGGCCTTCGTGATTCAATCATTTCACCTCTGAACGTTGTTGCATTGCCTAACACACCAGCTTTGCTGGAGGACAATTCATAGCCAAACCATAACGCAGCATAGCAAATATTTATGTGGCATTTGCATTAGGCATTCTAAATAATCTAAAGATTATTTAAAGTCTAGAAGTGGGCGTGGTTAGGCAAATGATATACCATTTTATGAAAGGGACTTGAGCATTCACATATTTTGGTATCTGTGGAGGTCCCAAAATCAATCCCTGTGGATATAAAGGGAAACTTCCATGGCAGTCAATTATTTGTATCACACTTACAAAGTGGCATGAGAGAGCTACTGAACCATATGAAGAGGTACTAAAATATCTGGAAAAGAAGAATTAATAGAGAGGACAAAAACTATCTTTAAATGTGCCTTTAAAAATATACCTTTCCAGACTATAAAAAAACAAACAGGGAAAAGAAGAAATGTTACCCATATTCCCACCACTGAAAGACAAGCACTATTAATATAACTTGTGTTGAATAGTTCCTTTAGGATTATTTTCAATGCATAATCTTTTAAAATATTTTTTACATTTTATTGATCTTTTTAATTTTCATTGTTCAATTGTCATTTATAGGGGCATGAGATTTGCTCCTATTTTTAAAACATCTACATAAACTTCCTTCCCTAACAACACAAGTTGTTTCACTGTAGAGACATATCATAGCCACTGTTAAACATTTGGACTGCCCCCAAGTTCCACCATTATAAATATCACTGGAATGCATACTGGTATGCAGAAAAAAAGGTTTCCCCCATTCATACAATGAAAGTACTGTCTTCATGTGTGAAGTCTCCTTAAATATAGTGCTAAATTGTTTCCCAATATTTCCCTCCCCTTGGTAAATGGATCAGAATCCATATTTTACCAAGCCTTCTCTAGCATTTGGCATCACTTCAAAAGATATTTTCTAAGAGAAAATTCTTGCCTGGTTTTGTTTAATCTGCATTTCTTTGATTATTAGTGAGGCTGAACAGTTTTTTAAGTTTATTAATCACTTATACATCCACATTTGTGAACTACTTCTTTGTATAATTTATCCAACTATTTAATGATAATTCTGAAGTTTTCTTTATTTGCATGATGTAATTATACTGATCTTTTAGCATATCTGCCCTTTTTTTCAGTTCATTTGTCCTTATTATTCTTTATAATTATTTCTATAGATCTTTTAAAATTTAATGTACTCAAAATTAATAAGCTATTTTTCTCCAAAGTGTTTTAATCTTAGAAGAATTTTTCAGATTCAGGGGATAAATAAATATACATTAATATTTTCTTTTACATTTTCAGAGATACTTTTTTGTTGTTTTTGGTTTTTATTTTTACAGTTAATTCCTTAATTAAACTATTAAAGTTTTGGAAATCCTGAATGAAATAAAGCTTTACAGTGATTTTCCTCAAGCAGCAGTCTTTAAATATTTAAATGGATGCCATCTGTGCAGAATTAAATTGACTTTGCACAGCTGAGAGAATTAGATCCGGTGGTTCTTAGAAAATAAAGAGCATTCTAAGTGGTGATGATATTTAAAATATTAAACAACTGTTGTGGCCTGTTTCCCAAACATCCCAGTGGATTCCTGTTGTAAAGAACTTTAAGTGTCACAAAATAATCATCAGCTTTGTTTAAAACTACCTAAATATGAAATGGACCACTTTGCCCATATACCTCAGTTAGCCCAAGAGAGTCTTGTTTTATTGTTCATTGTTTACTGAGCAGGTATAAGTATTTTTAATTCTTTATTTCATTTTAACACTTTTGCAATTCCTTTTATTTGTGTGTTTTGAGATAGGGTCTCACTCTGCTGCCCAGGCAGGTCACAGACAAGTCTGCTCAAATGATCCTCCTGCCTTAGCATCTCCAGTAGTTGGTACTGCACGCATGTGCCAGCATACCTGGCACTCTCCTAATTTAGATGACCCTGATTAGAGGGTACTTCCTCATGAAGGTATTCAACTAAAAGTTTAGCCAACCAACTTAGTGGGCTTGGAAGGAAGAACAGTGGAGTTTATTGAGGCGCTGCATTAAGGTTTTCCCAGGTCCTGTCGACAGATCTTTACTGCCCAATGTGCATGCACCTGGGCCTCAGCCCTCACATCCTTCCCCACAGCTTGAAGAGTGCATGCAGGACTGCACATATGCTTATGAATCAAGTTTCCTTATAGCATGTGATATTGTAGTTTTTTCTTCCACTAACATTTCCATTTGGCACCCATCATGAAACCAACACAACCTGTTTTGGTTACAGACTTCTGGAAACTGCAGAAGTTTCAACAATTTCTCCAACCCCAATGGAGATGTCTCCTGCTTTTCTCCCCTCCCCAGCCCTGCCCAAGGTGGGGGAAGCAGGAGACATCTCCATTGGGGATGGAGAAACTGTTGAAGATGGATAGTCAGAAACTGAGATTTGTGAGGCTTGTTCCCATAGACAGCTGAGGCCCTGGAAGAGTGGTGTCAGCACTAAAGAAAAGGTAAAGGGTATAACATGCCTTGGAATTCCACCTCTTGACTCTGCTTCAAGGTCCTTAAGTTCTTTGAGCCTTAAGAATGATCAAGAAGAGATAAAAAGTTTCTAGATCATCACTAAGCAACCTTCCTAAGGACCTGAGCAATCTGACCACTTAGATCTGAAGCTTTCCAGCAAGCAAGCTAGACACCCAAAGGCAAGAGTAGCAGTGAAGACAATTGGTAGAAAGAGAATTAAGTCCTTCTGTGTGAATTATACCCAATAGCAGGAGGAATTATAGTTTGTTTTAATGATGAAGCATTTGCATCAATGCAGTTGAATGAAATCTCATATTTTGTTGAAATGGGCATGGTTAATTCAGGACCCTCAGTAGCAGAGTTTTCCATACTAATCAATAAAATGCCTGACTCATTTTTTTAAAATTGAGGACTATGAGGAATCAGGGTCAAATCTGCACTTAGAGATTTCTCCACAAATCTACACATGAAAGAAATAGTTATATTGAGACTCCAGCTTCCTTAAGAGTGCTTGAGTAGGAGGTTTTTTTTTTTTTTTTTTTTTTTTTGGTACTGGGGATTGAATTCAGGGGCATTCTACCTCCGAGCTACACCCCCAGCTCTATTTTTTATTCTTTATTTTGAAACCGAGTCTCACTAAGTTGCGGAGTGCCTCACTAGGTAGCTAAGGCTGGCCGCGAACCTGGATCCTCTGGTCTCAGCCTCCTGAATGCTGGGATTACAAGCGTGCGCCACCACGCCGGCTAGGTTTTAACATAGTTGTATCCTAGGAGTCATGAAGGAGTCTCTTGACAAAACACTAGCTGCATTAGCCTTGCAATCTGAAGTCTTTATTTTCACTCCTGGGGCAGTGTGTGAATGTGAGATCTTATAAGAGATAGTTTTGTTTTTGTTGTTGTTTTTTTTAGGGCAAATAAATTCTTTAACAGAAGATGCAGATAAGAATCCTCCAAATGTAATCAAGATGTAAGCTTGGGAGGAGAGAGCTGAGTTGAGTGCTATTGGTTGATGGGAAATCTATACATTGCTACCATGAGTTTTGTCTTTTATTCATGGCATTCTAATATAATATTTCCACTGATGTTATCAACAAAGGCTGGTAGTGCTTCCAAGTTCAAGCTTTTCTGCCATCTCCAGCTTAAATGCTTTTCCACCTCAGGACTTTGCCAGGGTTGATAAGGTAGAACATCACGCTATTGCTACCTCACTCCAGTCCACTTTGAATGCCTGCTAGCAGAGTTCTGAAAGTGAAAAGCAATGACAGAGCTGCCCCCTGGGCCCACTCTTCCCTCATAAGGCAGTGAAGTAAAGCAAGCAGCTTCTGTCCTCATTTGTTGTGTTTACGACAAAAGCTTTCCAGGGAGATACAGGGTTCTGCAACAAGTGAGCTGGAAAATTACTTGAACTCCCCCTCAGCATCTATAATATTGACGACTTTTTTTAGGGGGGAGATCATGCTCAAGTTAAGAAAAGACAAAGTACCCTTAAAACATCTAAAACATCGCAGCTTTGAGACTCAGGGAGATAAACACGCACAACCTGGGGCCAATTCTCCTATACAAAGGTAAAATGGATCTGTGAGCTAGCTTAAGCTGTACTAGAGTAGCAAAACAGCAGGAACTTCGGGTTTAGCATGTGAAGGTTTGTTCAAAGTCCCTTGGGAGCCACTAATGCCATAGGGCACCTGCTTTGCAAGCAGTGGGGGCCAAGTCAATCAAGAAGAAAGGAAAAGCGGGAACTGGAAGTTACTGAAAGGGTCGGAGCACCCTCCTGGAGAGCTGGAGAGGGCACGGCATAGTGCACTCTTTCCCCACCTCACTGGCCGGCCCTGGTCACATGGCAGCAACCTGACTGCAAGGAGGCTGGGAAACGGAGGGCCGCACTTGAGTGTGTGATGAGCATTAAATGTCTCCGTGGTAACCCTTTCCTAAGTTAGGGAAAGTTAGAAGAAAGAGTCTTCCAAAGAAGAGCTGAATTTGTAATGTTATACTTGGGTTGACAATACTTATATTGGGCACAGCACCAGGTTTTTGAGGGATACAAATGAAAGACAAGATGAATCTGTTCACATATCAACTGCTAGAACTCTGGCCTTTGACATCTGCTTTCTTTTTTTATTGTTTTTATTTTTTGTGGTACAAGGGGTTGAACCCAGGGGCATTCTACCTCTGAGCTATACTCCCAGCCCTATTTTTTATTCTTTATTTTGAAACAGGGTTTCAGTAAGTTGTGGAGGGTCTCACTAGGTTGCTGAGGCTGGCTGCAAACCTGCCATACTCCTGTCTCAGCCTCCCAAGTACTGGGATTACAAGCGTGCACCACCACGCCCAGCAGACATCTGCTTTCTAAGCTCAATTACATTCCTTTAAGTCTGATTATAAATGATAAATTTTATTGGTTTTCCTAATCTCCTTTATTCTTTGCTGAGAAAAATAAACAGCCATCAATGCTGATTACAATGCGCTTATTAATGTTTTCAATTCAATTCAAACACAAAGTGGGGTTTATGATATTTCCACAATAAATCCATTATCAGTTTATTGTTTCTTCCATTCAACATCCCTGGTTTCCCTGTTAAGTTTAATTTAAAATCCATTTGAACCATAACCATAGCCTTACTAGTATAATATTTCAAAAATTCTACACTGAATAAGAAATACATGAATCATCTCTCTATATTGAATAATTCTTTTACTGTAACATTATGCTTTTCTATTATTTAGCACTCAACAATTTAGGGAGGTGATTCATGGGGCTCTTAATAATTTTATATTTATACCTTCATAATTTTAAAAGGGAGTACATGGTTCACAAAATAAATAATGAGCTTTTGGTAAAAATAATTTTTCAAATTGAATTAAGAATATAAGGCAATGACCATTAAGTAACACCAAGGTGATATGATAAATTAATAATAAGTCAAAGAAATGGTTAAGATAAACTGTTACTTGCTTTCTTTTCTTTCTTTTTTTTTTAAACCTTTTCTCATCTGCACTTAGAGAGCTGTTAATTCACTTAAATTTAAGACAGATTTCAGGATCGGGATGTAGCTCAGTGGTAGGGCACTTGCCTAGCATGTTCAAGGCCCTGGGTTCAATCTCCAGTACTGTAAAAAAGAGAAAAAGACATTTAAACTCTCCAAAAGAGCATTTCTAACTATTCATCCAAGTATATTTGTGAAGTTCAACATTATTGTTCAAATAAATATAATGTCACTTGAAGTGTAAAATCATATTTTGATGGCTCTGAGAAAAGTAATAGACAATATACTTAGCCCTACAAATCACAGTTTCCTGGGGTTGCAAGGGCCATTAAGGATCATTTAGTTGAATCACCCACTTACTGTGTAATTCTTTCTATGATATTGCTGTGAAGTAACCATCTGGCTTCTCTTGGAATGTGTTCAATGAATAGGAGTCTACCATATCTCCAGGCCATTGCAGTGATAAAGTTCACCATCGATGTAACCCCCTTTATTGTAACAGGAACTCACGTTCATATAACTTCTACCCAGTGGTCTTAATTATACCACTTCCAGTAACAAAATTCCCCCACATAGCTATGATGTTTGCGTTTAATCTTCATTGAGTTCCAAGCCCAATTCCTTAACTATTAACAGTGAAATGGTCTAGAGACTCCTTACTATATGAATCATCCTCTCGCTTGGTGATTCTTAGCTGGACAGGATATTTGTTGTTCAGAGGAGAATCCTGTTTGCCCTGGAGGATAGTAGGGCTTTCGCCCACATTGTCCTCTCACCCCATGATGCTAAGATGTTTCCTAATGTCTGGGAGGAAATGTAATTTATCCTCAACCCTCATTAAGTGTGTGGTTGGGACAAACCCCTATAACAAAAGACAGATTAACAAGAATCCCAGTACTTGGGAGGCTGAGATGGGAGAATCTGGGTTCAAGGCCAGCATCAGCTACTTAGTGAGGCCCTCTGCAACTTAGTGACACCCTGTTTCAAAATAAGGAATAAAAAATAGGGCTGGGGTATAGCTCAGAGGTAGAATGCCCCTGGGTTCAATAATCCCCAGTACCTCAAAAAACAAACAAACAAACATAAAAACAAACACAAACAACAACAAAAAAGAGAGAGAGAGAAAGTTGATTAAGATATGCAGAGCACACCACGCAAGAGAACTTTCAAATCAGTGGCTTAGAATTCTGGCTTATATCACATCTCCAACCAAGCACAACAAATTTTAGTGAAGTAAAAAGATAAAGAAAAGCAGGTTTAGGCATCTTTGGCAGGAAACTGTGGAAGGTAAATGTATAGAAAGAAACTGTGAAATACGCCTTGTTTGTAGATTCCTCTGGTGCCATATCTGAGCTGATAAGAGTTATTTCTAGTAAGGGAGAATTTGTATCCTGCCTCTATGTGGAAATGGAGGAGGACAGAGATAGCTTTTCCTCTGTGCTTCTTAATTTAAGCCTTTAGCACAAAAATACTAATGTCAGAGAGGCATGTTTTGTGGTGACATATTCTGGTTTCCTTCACTACAGAGGATTCTTTTCTCCATTGTAGGAATGACAGACAGGCCTGAGCACTCATACTAGTAGATCTGTGTAGAGATCTACTCACAACCTCACAATGCCCAGGGTATGCGTTAATATGCTCTTCTAGTATGATAGTCTGATTTTACTATACAACTCCAGATTTAGTGTGGCAATTATAAAATGTAATATTCCAATATATAAATGTAATCAAACTCTTATCTCCCATATTATTAAGTTCCTACCTGTAATAATACAGCTATCACTTGAATTTTTTCAGGCCTTACAAACCTGTGACTATATATGGTTTCTTATTAACATTAAAAATATTTCTTTTTAATATTAAAAATGCAAAGTTTATTGACTTTCTACCTCTGCGGTCCCACTCGTCTACCTGGTACTTCCGGCTAACCCACTCACAGACAAATATCTTGTTTTTCTTGCAATTTACTAAAACCAAAAAATGAACACCTACATTCAGTGTTAGGGCTGACCTTTTAAAGTGTACCTCATCATCCTCACTTTAGAATGAAAATACAACATTAGGAAGGCTAAGTAATTTGCTAAGGCCCCATGTCTCTAAAGTGGCACATTACTGTGTAATTATACAAGTAATCGCAAGATCTGCAGTAGAATAACAGAAGACACGTTTATTCGGCACCGTGGCTGTAAGTGACTCGCCTCACATTCCTAGAAACCTAGCTAACCATCCCAGATCACTGCTGTTTTCATTGGCCTGTAATCTCAGTACTTGACAGGCTGTGACAAAAGGATTGCTGGTTTGAGGCCAGCCTTAGCAACTTAGCGAGGCCCTATTTGAAAATTAAAATAAAATAAAACAAAACAAAATAGGGCTAGAGTATAACTCAGTGAAGCCCCTGGCTTCAATCCCCAGTAACACACACACAACACACACACACACACACACACACACACACACACACACACACCCCTATAGCTTCCCAGCACTCAGGCTGCATGGTGACTGTGTTCAAGGCTGGAGTCAGGGACTTCACAGTTTCTACAGGTGAAGGTCATGCATCATGCAGACTAAAGCTATGTATTTAGGAAAAGTGGAAGTGAAAGGTCACAGGTTTGGTGACTGCTTTAATACCTGGTCACTCAAATTCTCCACTTCCCTCATTATTGCCTCAAATGTTTTCTACAATTATGTTATCCAAATCTCACATCGGCCTGAACTGTGACTCTAGCCTGGCTCCTATACCTTAAACAGAACAGAGGTTGTTGCTGCTATAAATGGAAAGTGGCCGCCAGGTGTTTCATGACGGAGCTTTTCAAGTGGCGTGAGCAGGTCCAATTGATACCAACTGGGGGAAAATGTTCTATGTTTAAATCTGAATACGCACCTCATGATTCCTTTTAAAATCCCTCCTCCTCACCAAGTAGTTTTAAAACCAAAGGTTCTGGAATGTCTTAAACAGTTTTTAGAATTTAAAGCCCTATGAGGAACTTGAAGCAGTTTAATGACTTCCCTACAATTGTGAAACTAAGCTGGTCATGAGGCTACCAGGAGCATCCTGAGGCCTTTTCTTTGGGCTTTAGTCTGTAAGTATCTCTTTGAAGGGAGTAGCTACTTCATGTAAAAAGAGGTCCCTCCATAGAGGAAAGAAGGAAAATATTCTGGACAGATTTCTCCTTTTGGACCAGAGTTCTGCAAATACAGACTACATTTCTTTCCTTCTTTCCTTCCTTCCGTCTTTCTTCTTCTTCTTCTTGGATTGAACCTATGGGCATTCTACCTCTGCTAGCCTATTATTTATTTTTGAAACAGGGTCCCATTAAGGTACTGAGGGTCTTGCTAAGCTGATGAGGCTGGCCTTGAACCTGTGATCCTCCTGTCTCAGCCTCTTAAGTACTGGGATTACAGCCCTCAAGGCAGCAGGACCGGGGGTCTCTCGTTAGGTGGGGATAAGGATGAGGTCTCGAGAATACACTCACACTCAATGCAGTGTTGGAAACATATCTGTTTAATTCATGTTAGTCACCGTTTCTTATACTCTTTTTTACAATGAGGCAGGAATTTTTACAGACTTGTTTTTCTTAAAGTTGAGTAGGTACATCTTTAACTAGGAAAGCTATTTCTCATAGTATTTGATGGGATAAGAAAACAGCAAAGGTTACAGAATACAATATGTATATAAAAATTCTTTTAGTACGAAAACAGTGTTAAAGGTTAACAACGGAGAGGAAACTCTATTTATTAGATTAAATCTTCACTATTTGCTCAGCTTCTGTCAGGTAGCTAGAAAGTAAGTGGTGAGACAAGGGGGAGGTGTTTCGGAGAGAGAGAAACTATCTGTCTTAAAGCTTTCTTTACTCATAGATAAAAAATAGTAGACCTAAGTATCTCTGGTTAGTAGCTAAGCTTGCAAAGTTCAATTACTGATATTTGTAGAGGGTTAATGAATATCTCTGATATGAGCTGAGGCATTGTTCTTTTTACAATCTATTTAGCCATCCTGTGTCTCTAAGAAATTTTTCTTTATAATTAATGTGAAAGCAAAACCCAAAGCACCCCAAATTTCCAGAATATAATAATGCAAAGTGGGAAATGCCATGCGTTCCTTCTTTTGGAATCATCTGCCTTGCGGGATTCCAGTGGGCCGAGTCCTTGCTCAAGGCCCAGCTTGTTAGGATGACGTTGAAGGTCTCACTAAGTTGCAGAGGGCCACATTAACTAGCTGAGGCTGGTCACCAACCTGGATCCTCCAGTCTCAGCCTCCTAAGTACTGAAATTACAAGTGTGGGCCACCATTCTTGGGTTGCTTGTTTTATTTTATTTGTTTAGTGGGAAATTCATTGATGTCCCCTCTTTAAGAAAGTAGATCAAAGCTATAACTCATAAAGTAAAAAGAGCACTGTATTAGAAATCAGGTAATCAATAGCTAAGCAACCTCCTGGGGATCATATAAAATTTGCATACAAATAAAAATTCTATTTGAAATACCATCATTAAATTTAAGCCCCTATGTGGAAACATGCAGATATATGCCCTCATGCATTTAGTCAATTCAAAAATGTAAGTGCCTGTCATGTACCACTGAGATAAATGTTAGCTATTCATTCTTCCTTAGGTGATTGAAACAGTCATTCTAATCTAATCTATGCTTCGTACAGAGAAGAGAATCATTTTCTGTTGCATGGAAATCCAATCACATTTACTCATCATCAAAACTTGGGGATTCGGCATGTTGAGGTATCTGTGTTCATAGGGAAACTGAGGAAAAGGCTCATTTTCACTGTTTTAACATCTGAGACTTCCTGTGACCTCTGATTTCTGGTCATGTTGGAGAGAGAATGAGTGGAAAGAAGTGTGAGATATCAAATCCTTTGTGGGGTGAGGTCTAACTCTGTTTAAGAGAAGTGGAGTGAAAGAGTGCTAATTTAGAGCAATTTAACACGTTCTTTTGAAAACTGTGGTTTTGGAGGAGCCTGGGCGGGACAGCTGGAGGGGAAGGTGGCAGGAGCCTGGTTTAGTTCCAGCTACAATCTCCCCTCCTGGAAAGGCGAGGTGGGCATTTCTTACCATACCCTTTCTAGGAGGCTGGAGGTAGGTAGCTGCCCTTGGGGCCGGGGTGAAAGGGATTTGTGGTTAATAACTTAGGGGTAGGGAGAAAATGAGGACTTTCTTTGGCATCAAAAGAATAAAAATAGCTGTAATCTGCTTTTTTTTTTTTTTTTTTTTTTCAGTACTGAAGGTGGAACCCAGGGGCAGTCTACCTCAGAGCTACACCCCTAGCTCTATTTTTTATTCTTTTATTTTAAAACAGGGTCTCACAAAGTTGCATAGGGCCTCACTAAGTAGCTGAAGCTGGCTTTGAACTTACGATCCTCCTGTCTCAGCCTCCCAAGTACTGGGATTACAAGCGTGTGCCACCATGCTTGGCTTTTGTGATCTGCTTTCTTAATGATGGGGGTACATGAAAGGATTCCTCACTTAAAAAAAAAAAAAAGAAGCAAAGATTCCTCCTATTTCTACTTCTCTCTGAAATTGTGTTGAAGATGTTTGCCAATACAATTTGTCAATATGAAGTAGTATTAGGGGTAAGAATTAGAAAGGAAGACATACAACTATGTTTTCAAAAGGTGTAACTATTAAATATCTAGAAAATTTTAAAGTGTTGATGGGAAAACAATACAAAAATAATGGAGCTTAGTGAAAGTAGAGAAACTGTTCAAATTAAAAGATAAAATAGGGCTGGAGATGTAGTTCAGATGTTGAATGCCCCTGGGTTCAGTCTCTAGTACCAAAAACCAAAAACACATTATATTAAAGCCTATCACAGAACTCTTTAAATATAGGTCTGTACTATTTAAAGGTTAAATAGACTAATAACTGGTAGTAGATGTAAAATATAGGATTTTATGATATGTGGGAACTTAACAAGTTACAAAGATGGCATCTCAAACCAATGGAAAAAAGATGGACTTAAGTGTTAGAGGAAAAAATTAGTCACACTAAAAAACTCAAATCGGATCTATTACACAATAAACTAGGTTAATTTAAAATCCATATATTAAATGTTAAAAATAAGCCATATGAAGCCGGGCGTGGTGGCGCACGCTTGTAATCCCAGCATTTGGGAGGCTGAGACCGGAGGATCCGGGTTCGTGGCCGGCCTCAGCTACTTAGTGAGGCACTCCGCAACTTAGTGAGACACGGTTTCAAAATAAAGAATAAAAAAAATAGGGCTGGGGGTATAGCTCGGAGGCAGAACGCCCCTGAGTTCAATCCCCAGTACCACAAATAAATAAATAAATAAATAAGCCATATGCTATGGTTAGAATTTGTAATATTCACCAAAGCCCATATTCTAAAGGCTTAATCACCAGCCTGAGGTGCTACTGCAAGATTGAACCACGAGGAGTTCCATCTTGCAACAGTGGAAGGAAGCTAGGTCATTGGAGGCGTACCCTTGAAGGTGATGCAGGGACCTCTACCAGATATGCGTGAGCAGCCTCTTTACCATGTGCTTCCTGCTGTGATGCTCCACCTCACCTCAGGCCCAAAGGCAGCAGACTCATGCAATCATGAACCAAAGTGTCTGAAACTGTGCGCCAAAGTCAATCTTTTCTCCTTTTAAGTTAATCTTCTCATATATTTTGTCCCAGAAACACAAAACTGACTAAGATACCATATGATTTCTAAGAGATACATGAATTTATATGCTAGCAGTAAAGAAAATTTTCCTATACGTGACTCAAAAATCTAAACCAGTAAGTAAAAATAATAATATGACTTCTTGAAAATAATAAGAATATGATGTTATAAGAATCTACTATAAGCAAATTAAAAGGCACAAATCATAAACTGGGGGAAAGTATTTGCAACTCATATCAGTGTTCCATGCTAAGACAAGCAGGAGTATCAACTATGGTATCAGACAAATTAGACTTCAAGCCTAAGCTTATCACAAGAGATAAAGCAGGTCATTTTTTAGTGATAAAAGGGACAATTCAGAAGGAGGAAGTAATGATAGTCAACATTTGTGCCCCAAGCATAGCTGCGGCCACTTTCATAAAAAAACCTCTTCATGATCCCAATTCAATAATATTAGGAGACTTCAAAACTTCACTCACACTACTAAACTGATACTAAGGAACCACTTATAGTTGGGATTTTTCTAGGATTAATGAGATGGTTGATATAAAACACTTAGACAATGTTTGGCTGCTAGATGTTTTCCAGTATTGGCCCTTGCTTTGGAGTCACCATGTGTCCCTTATCTTGAAGTCAGTGGAACTAGTCTTACTGGTAGCTGCTCAGAAGATAAAAGCCTTCCTCACTTGAGGAATGGACTATGTGAGTAAGAATCCAGGTTGGACCATTGGCTGCATGATGTTGGGTAAGATGTTGACCTTATCTTTTTCCAGAGAGTGTACATGCACCTACTCATGCAACACTAGACAAAAGGTCAGTAAAGATGCCTCAGACCTAAAGAACACCATAAACCAAAGGACCTATTAGACACATAAAGAATATTTCACCCAACTACAGCTGAATCCACATTTTTCTCAGCTGCTCAAATAACCTTCTCCAAAATACACCACATCCTGGGCCACAAAACAAGTAGTAGAGATTAAAAAAAAAAAAAAGTGACATAATCTCCTCCATCTTTCAGAACACAATGGAATGAAACTAGAAATCAACTATAAGAAGATCCAGCGTAACCACATAAACATATACAGACTGAACACCACACTGCTGAAGGAGGAATGGGTCATAGAAGAAGTAAGGGGAGAAATTTAAAAATTCCTAGAAAATAACAAAAACAGAGACACAACATATCAAAACTTCTGAGACACCTTGAAGGCAGTACTAAGAAAATTCATAGCACTGAGTGTGCATATACGAAGAATATAAAATCTTCAAATAAATAACCTAATTACACACCTCAAAGCTCTTGAAAACAGAAACAGTCTAACCTCAAAGCCAGTAGAAGAGAGGAAATTATTAAAAACCAGAGCAGAAACCAATGAAGTAGAAAATAAAAAACAATATAGAAAATCAACAAAATCAAAATCCAGTTTCTTGAAAAACTAAACAAGATAGATAAACCACTAGCTAACCTAACCAAAGGAAACAGAGAATCAACTCAAATTACTAAAATAAGAGATGAAAAAGATGATATTACCACTGGCTGTATGGAAATCCAGAGGATTATCAGAAACTACTTTGACAAACTATACTTCAACAAAATGGACACATAGACCAATGGATCAGAATAGAAGACTCAGAAACAAATCCATACATTTACAACCTATTGATTTTTGACAAAAGAACCAAAAATATACACTGGAAAAAAGATAACCTCTTCAACAAATGATGTTGGCAAAACTGGCCACCCATATGCAGAAAAATAGAAATAAACTCCACTTTCTCACTCTGCACAAGAGTCAATTCAAGACGGATCAAAGATCTGGAAATCAGACCAGAGACCCTGCAGCTACTTAAAGAGGGCATAGGTCAAACACTTCAAAACATAGGCACAGGTAAAAACTTTCTAAACAAGACTCCAAAGGCACAAGAAATTCAAAGGAAGATCAATACATGGGATTGCATTAAACTGAAGAGCTTCTGTGGAGCAAAGGAAACTATCAAGAACCTCAACAGAGACCTTACAGATTGGGAGAGATTTTTGTCAGCTATTCCTCCAATGGACGACTAATATCTAGAATATATAGAAAATTCAAGAAACTCTCCTCTAAGAAAACAAATAACCCGAACAAAAAACGGGCAAGTGAATTAAATAGACAATTCGCAAAAGAATAAATACAAATGGTAAACAAATGTATGAGAAAATGCTCAATATCATTAGCAATCAGAGAGATACAAACCAAAAGTACCCTGAGATTTCATCTAACCCTAATAAGAATGACTATCATTAAAAACAGAAACAGCCGGGCGTGGTGGCGCATGCTTGTAATCCCAGCATTCAGGAGGCTGAGACCGGAGGATCCGGGTTCTCGGCCAGCCTCAGCGACCTAGTGAGGCATTCCACAACTCAGTGAGACCCTGTTTCAAAATAAAGAATAAAAAATAGGGCTGGGGGTATAGCTCAGAGGTAGAATGCCCCTGAGTTCAATCCCCAGTACCGCAAAAAAAAAAAAAAAAAAAAACCAGAAACAGAAACAACAGCAAATGGGGTGTAGAGAAGTGAGAACTCTATTACATTGTTGGTAGGATTGCAAATTAATACAACCACTTTGGAAAATAGTGTGGAGTATCCTCAGAAGAATGAAAATGAACCTACCATATGATCCAGCAATACTACTTCTGGGTATCTACCGAAAAGAATGGAAAACAAACTACTGGACTAATACATGCATATCTATGTTTATAGCTGCACAATTCACAATTGCCAAACAATGGAACCAGTCAATATGTCCATCAACAGATGAATGGATTACAAAACTATGGGATATATACACAATCGAATCTTACTTAGCTTTAAGTAAGAACAAAATTATGTCATTTGCAGGGAAGTCAATGGAACTGGAGAAAATTATGTTAAGTGAGATTAGTCAGTAACAAAAAGTAAAAAACTGGATGCCCTCCCTAATATGCGGAAGCTAGGGACAAAGTGGGTCATAGGAGGGACTCTAGAGAAAGAAGGAGAAACTTTAGATGAGCAAAGAAGGTGACCTAACTGGAGGTGACAGGAGGGGGTGGGGGGAGAGGGAAATACCCTAATGCATATGATGTACTTTCACAAACATATCAAAGTCAATCACTATGTTGAGCATAAGGGGGTAGGGGGGAGGGAATGGGGTGGGAATTGGGGAAGGGCTAAATGAGTGCTGTGTGCATGTGTGCCTCTACCAGCTTGTTCTTCATTCAGATGTATGATTACAATGCACCAATAAAAAAGAAAAAAAGAGCCGGGCGTGGTGGCGCACGCTTGTAAATCCCAGCATTCGGGAGGCTGAGACCGGAGGATCCGGGTTCGCGGCCAGCCTCAGCTACCTAGTGAGGCACTCCGCAACTTAGTGAGACTCAGTTTCAAAATAAAGAATAAAAAATAGGGCTGGGGGTGTAGCTCAGAGGTAGAATGCCCCTGTGTTCAATCCCCAGTACCGCCAAAAAAAAAAGAAAAAGAAAAAAAGAATTTACTTCATGAAAGATTAATGAATAGTGAGAGTTAAGAATTCTGAATCTCAATCTGGGCACAGTGGCACACACCAGTGATCCTAGTATTTGGGAGGCTGAGACACGAAGATCACAGGTTCTAGGCCAGCCTTGGCAACTTAGTGAGCCTCTCAGCAACTTGATGAGACCTATTTCAAATAAAAAATAAAATGCACTGGGGATGTAGCTTAGAGGAAGAATTCCTCAGGATTCAGTTCTCAGTACCAAAAGAAAAGAATTCTGAATCTCAGAATTGGTAACCTAGATCAATTGCACTTAAGCTTTAAAAAGTAAATTGCATTGTGAGTAAAAAGCCTACCAGGGAGAAAGAAGGGCAAAGGGATATGGTTCCTAGCACAGGGGCCAAGAGGAAAATGAAGGCCTCCCTCTTGGCTTTGTTCTCTCAGGTCTCATCAGCTAATCTCTTATCTCTAGATTTTTCCACTTTTGGTGCTTCTGCGCTCTGGGGCACCTACATCTAAGATTCTGTTGCAAATTGTGAATACAGTTGGACACCTCTCTCTCTCTCTCTTCTCTCTTCAGGAAGAAGACACTGCACAATCAATCAATAATCATATCTCTCTGGGTCTGTGCCGGGTACTGAGGAAGCTGTAAAGACTGATTACAAGCCTTTACAAATGAATCATTACAATAAATAAAACAAATGGCTTTTACTTAAAACACATTAAGTCAACACCAGTACCTGTACCAGCTGGCAGAGCCTACTTGGGCTGGTCAGACCAGCCACAATAAAACAGGGAAGTTAGAGATGCACCCAAAGCTTTCTGAAGGGCTGGTGGGAGGAGATATAGCCCCTTGTCAGAATGATCCTAAGCCACCCACAAAATGGCAACCCAGAGTCCAAAGGCAAGAAGTGCTCTTCGCGGTGACAGGGTCCAGAGGAGGAAAGCAGAGGGCAGTCTGACCGACTGTGCCAGAAAGCCTGGAATGTGCAGACACAGGGAGGCTCTGCCTTCGGGCCAGCCTTCAGCCGCTGGGTCACAGCCATCTGACCCAACTCCAAGTCCTCAGGGAAGGGCCTTCAGCAGCCTGGGGATTCTGACATGCACTGAGAGTCTGAGAAATATGGATGGAAGAGGAAGGCACAGCTTTCAGAGTATGTTGCAAAGTCAAGTCAAAAAGTGAGAATTTAAAAATTTGAGAGAAAAAGTCTTTTTTTGGTTATTGGATCATATGTTTTTCTTTTCTTTCTTTCCTTTTTGGTGGTGGTGGTGCTGGGAATCTGACCCAGGACTTTTTGCATGGTAGTCTACCACAAAGACCACACTTCTTTGATTACATGAGACTAAATCATATTGGTGAATTGTCACTAATGTCAGGCATGAATTATTTAAGAAGATAAATGCAGTGATAAACTGAAGAGTAAGGAAAATGAGCACAATAGAAATTCAGAGACTGAGTTAAGGGAAGGCTGACGTGGGAAGGAAGACAAGTTTCTGGGGCTTGGAGTCCCACTTAGATTTGACTAGGCAAAGAAGGGCAAGGAGAGCACTTAGCAGAAGAGAAAATAGCTTCGGCAACTAAAAGAAACATCCCTTGTTAAAAATCCTAGAACAGTTAAGGGGGGGGAAATCCTTTTCTTTTGTGTCTTTGTTCTGTCTTTTCTCAGCCTCAGGAGCCCTCTCGTGGGTGTGACAGCTTTGGCTGAAGTTGGCCTTAAGTGTTATAGTCAGGAGGCAAGCAGAATGCCTTTCTACATTCTCTAGTGTGCATTTATCCCCTTCTTCTATTTGGTTGTACTTTGCTGTGATTGACATAGACATGTGACTTCCATTTTAAATGTTACCCTGTTTTCTTATCCAGGTTAATCTCTGAAAGACCACAGGAAACAAATTCAGACAGCCTGGGTCTTGATTCATCCTCATTCTTTATATTCATCTGCCATGTGCCTCTTGGAAAGGGGGTATCTTTTTGCCCATTTGCTGGTCATCTGTGTTCTAGCTTGACTAGTGGAATAGCTGTCTTCTCTCACTCCTTTATTTGTATTTATGTCTACGTTGATGAGTCGGTGGGAAGAATGAGCTTGAAGATTGTGCTAGACAGAAATAGATGACATTTCTTAAGACATTACATCAGGGCAATCTTGTTGGGAATGCAGTCATAGCAAGAATGTGGCAGATATGCAAATGTCAATTCTACCCCTCTAGAAAAAAATAGGTTTTGTTTCCAAAGAGTTACATTGACATCACATGAAAGATTTGCTTCTGACTCAGGCTCTTTTTTCCTTTCTCTGTATCCCTCTCCCGCCCCCCAACTTTCTTTTTCCTTTCTTCCTTCCTTCCTTCCTTCCTTCCTTCCTTCCTTCCTTCCTTCCATCATTCATTCCTTCCTTCTTTCCTTCCTTCCTTCTCTCCTTACAAAAAATTAATTTTTAAGATATACCTACATACTACATTTTAAGATATAACCTACATACTAAATTCACCAATTTATTTGTTCAGTCTGATAATTTTGACAAATGTAGAGAGTCAGATAACCAATCTATAATCATAATGTAGAATAATTCCATCACTCCAAATGTCCTGCTGGGCTCCTTGCAGTTAATCCTTACCTCTCAGCCTTGTCCCTGGCACATTTCATCCTTTTCTTAAGTATGAAGCTTAAGTATGAAGAGGGATGTTAGCATCTAAAAGAGCAAGGTAACATAAATATCCCTGAGGCTTCCTAATCTTAATCTACAGTGATGGCACTCTGTCAGTCATTTCCTAATTGGCACTGAGGAATCAGAAATGATACAACCTGTTACCTTTTTGCCCACTCCTTAGGAGACACCAGCTAGAGTCTGCAACTTCATTGATTTGCTCCTCGTATATCAAAGATATATATTTTTAAATTTATTGGTGCATTGTAATCATACATCTCTGTTAGGTACAAGCTGGTAAAGGCATACATGCACACACCTCTCATTTAACCCTTCCCCAATTCCTGCCACATTCACTCCCCCCTCTCTCCTTCTCATGTTCAGTTTAGTGATTGACTTTGATATGTTTGTGAAGTACATCATGTGCATTAGGGTACACCCCCCCCATTACCTTCAGCTAAGTCACCATCTTTGCTCATCTAAAGTTTCTCCTTCTTTGTCTAGAGTCCCTCTCATAACCCATTTCTCCCTAGCTTCCGCATATAGGAGACCATGATTTTTTACTTTTTGTGACTGAATATTCAAAGATATTTTTGCTCCATATTTTCATTGGCGTTTCCTCAGAGGCAGAAAGAGAGCATTCTAAGCTTAAAGAGAAAGAGATGGACAAGTCAATGAAAGGCAGTAAACTCCACCTCCTACTTTTTTCCTATTACCTTCTGGGTAGGTTTTGATAAGTTCATGTCTGAGTGATCTTCACCCTTATTTTATTAACCTGTGAAAATATGAAGAGATATGAAGTAATGAATGAGGCTAGAATAAGAAATCTGGATGGCAGAACAACAACATAAATATGGTGAGATGAACAAAACTAACCATTTGTTGAGCACATGCTAAGCGCGCTGCTGGGTTCTGGGATACAAAAACAATGGGCTGTTGGGTTTTGCCCACAAGCTCCCTTTCCAGAGGAGAGAAAACCAGGTAATCAGGCAAAGATGCTCTGTGTTTCACACAATGACCACAGCAATGTTCTTTGAACAGGAGGATATGAAAAGAGAATAGAGACCAGGCATGCGGCCAGGGAAGCTTGCTGTGATATCTAAAACCAGCTTTGAAAACCATGATCAGTATAATACCTGGTTGTTACTGATAATAAGTGATTCAAAAAGTAGAAGTAGGAGAACATTTAATATTAAGTTGTATTATTTAGGAGCACTCAAGAATGAGAACAAATGCAATCTGAATCTGATCATATGCAAATCCAAAGTGATTCAATTGAATTAAACCAAATAGAGAGAGAGAAGACAGAAAGTACACTCCACTGCCATGGAGCAGGCACTGTGGCAAGGGCTGAAAATGCAGGCTTGCATTTGATGGTCTAACGCTCTTGCAGCCTCCCAAGGAGGGTAATTTCACACAGACCTGGGCAATGGATGAAAACCATGCCAAACAGGAAGTGGGAGGCCAAGGTTTTCTCGGGAATTCAGTTTACTACCTGTAAAGTCAAGAGCTGGAGCTAAATTTTCTCAAACTTTTCTGATTTGAATTTCACTTGGCAGGTGTTTGTGGCTTTGTCATGAGGTATGAAGATGTTTAGATATTATCTAAGGGATTTCGCTAGATGGTCTTATGATTTGGATCTTCAATGGCCTCCAAAAGCTCATGTGTTGAAGGTCAGGCCTCCAGCTAAAAAACTATTGGTAGGTGGCAAAAACTATAGGAGGTGGGGCCTACGTGGAGGAAGTTAGGTAAATGGGGCATGTCCTCAAAGGAGATGCTGGAACTATTCCTGCCTTTACCTCCCAGCCAGCATGATATGAGCAGCTTTGCTCTACCATGTGCCACAATGTCTTGTGTTGTCACAGGCCTAAAGTGACAGGGCCAAGCCACCCTAGACTGAAACCTCTGAAGCTATGAGCCAAAATAAACCTTTCCTCCTTTAAGTAGCTTTTTCTCAGATATTACTTTTCACAGCAGTGGAAAACTGACTAACACAGATGGACAATGATGGCCATATCTGCCCACAGCCCTCTGCAAAGGAAAATGACATCAGGCAATTATTGTTCTTCAAGTTGCTATGGCTTTTCCCATGTGTGGATATCAAACAAAAGTAACCCACTACCTTGGCCGAAATGACCTGGCTGGATCCAAAGACACTGATGTAAATGCGTGCAAAAAGTTATGGCAAGACAAGGAATTTTGCATAAAATACATCTGGTAGACAGCTCTTTGTGCTGATGTGAACATGACACATACAAGAAAAGTGGGTGAGTGAAGATGCTTTTGATCCTTTTCAGGTCAATTTGTGAGCATGCTGACACTAAGCATAAAAAATAACATGTCATGTGAAGATACTTTGGTTCTATTTTGCTTCTTTGGTTCCACTTTGCTTCAAAGTTACAGAGTTATAAAAAATCTAAGAGCTGGGTGTGGTGGCGCTTGTAATCCCAGTACTTGGGAGGCTGAAACAGGAGGATCTGGGTTCGTGGCCAGCCTCAGCAACTTGTGAGGCACTCTGCAACTTAGTGAGATCCTGTTCAAAATAAAGAATAAAAAATTGAGCTGGGGGGTCGAGCTCAGAGGTAGAATGCCTCTGAGTTCAATCCCTAGTACCACACACACACAAAAAAATCTAAGTCATTCCTGAAAAATGTCTGTATTTTGTTTTTATACAAACACATACACACACACACACACACACACACACACACACACACGAAAGGAAAGCAGTCTTTTCTATGGAAGTTACAAGATCACATAGAAACTGGCAAGCTCCACTTTGTAACTTTTGTACATGTGTCTCTATGTTCCTCTCCTGGATGTACTGGTTTCATATTTCTCCTTTGGTAAAATCTGCCCAGCAAAAATTAGCCAACCAGATTAGATTTTAAAAGTCATATTCCCTCCAATGGGGAATGGCACAGTGACCTTTGAGTTAGGAAATAAAAGGCTGAGCAGACTGCCCACCCAATGTGAATGCACCCTTCTGCACAGAAGTAAACTGCCTGGCCGAGTTGCTTTTGGTTTCATGAGTGTTTTTTCTTTATTTGTGGCTTCCAAAATGAGGGGATTGTATCTGTCAAGACCTGTCAAGGGTCTGAGCTTCTGTACTGCTTGCAGCTAGCTCACAGTGAGCCTGCCGGCTTCACTTATGTTGGCAGAGGAGAGGAGACATAGGCTCACAGGCCCAGTGATAGTAGCACCCAGAGCGTCAGCATTTGCACTTGTTCCTCAACCCCATACTCCTAAGAGGCTCTCAGCTCCTGCACATACAATGAGATGCCTTCCAGGAGAGGAAGTTAGAGCTTAGAGACCCTTTGCCCTAGAAGAAGCCATTATCTATCTATCTATCTATCTATCTATCTATCTATCTATGTTTTTTTGTTGTTGTTTTGTTTTGTTTTGTTTGCGGTACTGGGGATGGAACTCAGGGGCATTCTACCTCCAAGCTACACCCCCAGCCCTATTTTTTTATTCTTTTGAAACAGGGTCTCACTAAGTTGCAGAGTGCCTCACTAAGCAGCTCAGGCTGGCCATGAACCCGGATCCTCCTGTCTCAGCCTCCCAAATGCTGGGATTACAAGCATGCGTCACCACACCCGGCTCATTATCTGTATTATAATGTAATCAAACCAACTTGTTCTTTGCTCTGGAGGGAGAGGCCACTACTGTCTTCCAAGGCTGACTGCTATATAAACATCCTTGAAAAGGTAACATGTTTGGAAAGGGAGTCACCCCTTCCGTTGGGGCACACAGAAAGTCAAGGAACTCAGAAGTGTCTCCAAAGAGTAACCAGTTATTTCCTGTAGTAAGAGGTATTGTTTAGTGAAACTTTGGTTTGCTATTTCTACAAGTTTAATTTTTTTTTTACATTATTTTCTTTGACAAAAAGTTTCAAAAACATTGGCTATGGTAAGAGAACTTGACTTGTATTCTATCCAAATCTGTGTAATAACAATATATATTATATTGACGTTCTTCTGTAACATAAATCATGACCACAAGTCCATAGACCATATATCCTAATCACGATGAACATATATGAATGCTATTCTTTGCAAATAATAAATTTTAGCACTACATTGTATTTTTTAACTAAATTGTTTTAAAAAGATGTTTACCTCAGGTTGCAGATGGATAGTGATCAAATGATGCAATTACTAGCTCTTATCACCTAGAAAATAAATACAAGCTCTTATATAAGCGCTTGTCACTTAGAAAATAAAATCCAATGTGGGAAAATTTATATTATTGACCAAATCTCTGCTTTGCCAAGTATTGGATGTTAGGTAGTTAGCTAACTATGAGCAGGACAGGAAAAACAACCTGGGGGACAATGACTGCCCTGCCCAGCTGTGATCAGAACGTCTAGCCTATTACACTATAGTTTTAGATTTCCCACATGATGCCATTGTGGGCAGTCACACTAAGCCATGGCACAAAACTCAAAAAGTAATCACCCCAAATCACTATGCATGCAAAGGGGTGGAATTTCTGGATAATATAAGAAACTCACCATGCGGCAGACAGGGACCCTTCTCTGCTTTATTTCACTACCAGACTAGCAAGCTCTGTGACCCTCCTGTGGAACCCAAGAAAGTCTTTCATGACTACCCTATTTGCGTCCCCCGAATGAAATCTTTCTTTGGGGGAGACAAGAACCAAGAGAAACTCATGGCTCTGTAACAATCTTAATAGCTCCAAAGCAAATATCCATTCACTTTACATAATAGACACAATTTCATTAAAACAGTTTTATAAATATTATATTATGAAAAGTCCAGTTTTATAAACATTTACTGAGTTCTTAATATATGCGAAGGATGTGAGTTAGGTTAGAGGCTATAAAGACATGCAAAATACCTACCTGGCCTCATGTGCATATGGATTAGAGTGATTATAATTTCAAAGGATTGAAAGTGTATCCCATTTTGTATATACCCTACAACATTGTCTCTGTTGAATAAGAATTCACTACTACTATTGCTCAGATCAGGGCCAAAGTAAAATATTATAATGCTAGCATAATTCTTTTACATTAATGGAGAAAGTTACCTGTTCAGTTGTCTGTTTCTAAATCTTGGGGAAAAACAATTTTAACAATAGTTACAGATCAAGTTTTAGGAACAGATTATCCACAATCTTAATATATGAGAGCCACTATTCCAGAATTATACTATCTATCAAAGAGAGAACTTAATGGCAAAACCAAACATCATATCACTGCTTCTAAAAAACAGAATTATTTTTCTACATGATAAACTCAATGAAAAGAAGAATATACAAATAATAATCTTTTTGTAAATTTTGTATTTTAAACATGAAAAATGCCATTGATTTGTTGTTTTGTTTTCTTTCTGAGGAAGACATTAGAATCACTTTTAATGAGAGCTCCACTGGCCTGAACCTTTCATTAATTATGTCACCCTTCTGTAGTGCACTGTTAAAAGCCAAAATAAAAATAAAAAAAAAACCAAGGAAACTAACTGGCAAGATGAATTTAAAAATCTGTTCTCCAGGCTAAATTTGGGAATCAGGAGAGATTCAGACAAACTGAAATGCCTTCATAATTTAAAATGTTAATAATGTTTCAAAAAGTAGGCATTTTTTTATTTCATACATAATGGAGAGTATAAGAAAAGGTGGAATTTGTAGGAAAGGGAGCAATGTCTAGACATTTCGGAGAAGTCCTTTGTCTCATGCAATTAGGATTGGGGTGGGTCAGTAAATTTAGAAAACTCAAAGTCGGGAACTAGAGAAAAGAGTAGACATTTTTTGCCATTTGAGGGTGGTTTTTTTTTGTGTGTGTGTGTGTGTGTGTGTGTATGTAAAGTTTTCTCAGTTCTTTATGTATTATAGATATTAATTCTCGGTTAGAGGAGCATCTAGCATTCTTTAGGCTGTCTCTTCATGCTCTTCATTGTTTACTTTGCTGTGCAGACGCTTTTTAATTTGATGCCATCCTGTTTATTGATTCTTGGTTTTATTTCCCGAGTTATAGGGGTCTTATTAAGGAAGTCTCTTCCTGGGCCTCTATGTTGGAGTGCTGATCCTGTGCTTTTCTTCTTCTGTTGCAAAGTTTCTGGTCTAATTCCTAGCTCTTTGATCCACTCTCAGTTGACTTTTATATGGAGTAAGAGATATAGATCTAGTTTCATTCTTCTACATGTAGACATCCAGTTTCCCATGCACCACTGGTTGGACAGGTTCTCTTTTCTCCAACACGTTTTTGTCTCCTTTGCCAAGGAGCAGCTGGCTGCAACTATGTGGATCTTTCTCTGCATATTCTAATCAATTTCATTGGTCTATGAGTTTGTTTCAATGCCAATTCCATGCTGTTTTTGTTACTATTGTTCTACAGTATAATTTGAAACCAGGTGGTGTGATACCTCTCACATTGTTCCTATTGCTCAGAACTGCTTTGGCCATTCTCGTTCTTTAGTTCTTCCATATGCATTTTAATACCACATTTTCTAGTTCTGTGAAGGATGTTATTGGTATTACATTGGATCTATAAATCATGTTTGGCAATATAGCCATTTTGACAATATTTAAATGGGCAATTGACTAAATAGACATTTTTCAAAAGAAGAAATAAAAAAGGCCAACAAATATATGAAAAAATGCTCAACATTATTAGCAATCAGGGAAATGGAAATCAAAATTATACTGAGGTTTCATCTTACTTCAGTTACAATGGCAATCATCAGGAATACAAACAAGAACAGATGATGGCTAGATGGTAGGGAAACGGAATACTTATATACCATCGGCGAAATTGTAAATTAGGACAATCACTGTAAAGATCAGTATGGAGGTTCCTCAAAAGACTAGGAATGGAACCACCATGCAAATTAGCTATACCACTCTTTGTAACTTTCCAAAAGAACTAAAGTAAGAGATATGGGGAAAGAAAAGACCAAATGATGTTTTGTGCATATGTGAATATATCACTATCAATCTCACTCTATAATGAACCAATAAAAATTTAAGAAAACATAGTTAAAAAATATGAACTTGTAAATATATACCACTTTTTTTTTTTTTTAATAAGGCAATGGCTATTTAGGGGCGTAGCCACTAGTTGCAGTTTCCAGTTGTCTTGTTTGCATCAACCACATGTGTAATGCAAGTTTTGATTTCTTTAAAGAGGGCAGAGAGCTTCAAGGTTCTCATGAACCAACTCCATTTTAGCATCTGTTTGAATTTTTATGATTCCTTTCATCTCACTAATTACATTGGGAGGAACATTATTTTGCTCTACCACTTTCATCAAGTCATCGAAAGCTATCAGTTTCATATTTATACTGATATTTTATTGTTTTCCATACTGTTTTACCTAGTAGGTATTTATAATAGTAACCATGTGGCAAAAGGGGTAGGAAACAAACAAAACTGACTTTGGGGAAGCATATAAAGTTCAACTAGTAAGAATGCCCCAAGAGCTCTTACCTTACCAGGTGTGATCCTGTAAGTGGCTTTATCAAAGTGTGGAGAGCATGGGCCTGGCAAGCCAGGTAAGTTGAAATTGGCTAGGGAACTTTCAACTGAATCTCAATTCTTTTTGCTATCAGTATTCATATAGAAAAAATATTAGGTGAGCCTTGTCATCTCTAAAACCTAGGGAAAAAGGTTTTTGGTTTGTTTGTTTTTGTTTTTAAAAGAATAGTTTACCTCAAAGTTGCAAACTTACTACTTTCATAAAATTTTCATTAGTAGGCATGCAGTTTTTGAAAATTCTGACAATTGTT
The DNA here is from genome assembly GCA_004027655.1 of Graphiurus murinus. Lineage (NCBI taxonomy): Eukaryota > Metazoa > Chordata > Mammalia > Rodentia > Gliridae > Graphiurus > Graphiurus murinus. The sequence continues at coordinate 48,827 of PVLC010002884.1, read as the reverse complement.
TCTTGAAATGTATACTTTTTTCAATCAGTTTCCTGTGAAGATTTTTAAAACAACATCTGGGCTGGAGATGTATTCTGGTGGTAGAGTACTTACCTAGCATGCTCAAAGCTCAAGGCCCTGAGTGTGATCCCTAGAACTGCAAAACAAAACAAAAACATATGCAATCAATTAAATGTTTTCTTCTTGCCATAGTTTTTCAGTAACTAAATGTTATGTTGTCAATATCTATTGCATACTACCAATTATCACTGGAGGACAGGAGTTCTTCTTAGAGCTACAATCTTTAAACACACTCTTTTTTCATAAGGCTTGGCATTTTCTCCCTCAAGTCTTTGACCCCCTTTCCTGCAGCAGAAATGTTCCAGAACCAAAGAATCTCCTTGATTGTTCTCTCTGAATCTATACATGGTGTCACAGTAAATATGGCCCTACGTTCTTTATGAAATCCTTTGAAAATATTTTTGTTTATTTGGACAAACCTTGCTCAGATTTCCCAATGATGCGTCTAGTTTTTCCACAACCACTTCTCATCTCAAATCTTTTTGTTGGTCTCTTGTTGCAGTCAGAGGTGGTTCTGCTGAACTCAAGCCTTTATATCTTAACTCCTGAGATGGGTATCTTTACTTTTACATTTGTTTAGAAAGCAGCTTTGCTTCATTGTGCCCTTGCTCTGAATAGGACGGGGGCAGCTTCCTTAAGCTCTGCTACTCTCAACATTTGAAAGGGACTGTCTTTTCATTGATTCATATTTGTACTTGATTTTGTACTATGCTTGCTTTTAAGCTAGTTACAGATAACCTGCAGAAAAATCAAGTAATCAGCAACCAGTGTTTACTTGCAATTATATGTTACAATTATAATTTATATTGCAATAATTATATGCAAATTATGGAGAAGCCCTGACCTCTAAGGAAGCAGTTAAGGTTAGGCGCTACAAGATTTGCTTAGCAATGAATGTTCAGAAGTCTCTGCGTACTTGCAGTTTTTAAGGTGGTTAATATTAAAACCCACTAAAAACCAATGTCTTTCACCATAAACAGTAAGCTGGGCTGCATTATAAGTTGATTTATATAAATATTATAACATTTAAGAATGATAGGCTGGGCATGGTAGCACCCTTAGCCATTTGGAGAGACTGTTTAAAAAAAAAAAAAAAAGAGGTCTGGGAAGGTGGCTCAGAAATAGAATACCCCTGGATTCAATCCCCAGTATCAAAAAATAAAATAAAAAATAAAGGAAAAAGAAAAAAGATATTGTATATTTTAATATGCACATTAAAGAATTAAGATACGTTTATGAATACTTATTATAACACTGAAATTTAGTAATATTCGCTATCTTTACTGCTAAGATCAGTGGCATGCTAGAAGGCATACATCTGTCATTTTATTTTCAAAGAGTATGTGTTCTAGATCTGACCATCTCGGCACCTTTAAATCAAGTGGACTTGGTTAAGCAATTTTTTCCATGTTTCAGCCTCTGGGAGGAAGGCAGGGCTAAAGTGTACCTGGAGGCCAGGGAAGCCTGCGTGCACTCATTCCTAAATTATGAAAGCCCAGATAAGGTACGTTTTCCTGTTTCTCAGAGGTTGGCTTACTCTGGCAGATGGAGGCAAAGGGGAAATCTATACATGCATACCCAGCGTCCAGTTGCTGCAAGGCCAGCAGAATAAAGAGCAGTGCAAAACTCCCCACCCGCACCGCCCAGCCCCCCCCCCCTCCCCCAGGTCTAGAAGACTGCCACTAGTCTCTTTAAATACAGCTCCAGGCTCTGTGCACACACCGGAAAAAAGGCTCCCAGAGGTGTTAAGTCTTTTCTTCCATTCCACAGTAACCTGAGAGCGATGAGAGGACAAGGCCACTGTCGCTTTATTTCAGGCATTCCTGGTGGTACAAGAGGAGATTCCACTTAAACAGCAGCCTGGTACTCAGTGCCCTCTCCTGCTTAGAAAGCAACCCAACTCGCAGCCTCCAAGAGTGTTTCTGGAAAACCCAAACATCACCCGGCAGACAAAAGAAGGAAGGTAAGGCCTGCTTCTCGGCCCGGGCGCCCCGCCCACCTCTAGCCCCGCCTCCAGACACGCCCACCCTCCCGCCCAGGAGGAGGGGCTTGCGCCGCCCTCGCCCCGCCCCTCCCGCGTAACCCGGATGCGCTCCCGCGCTCCCCTTTCACCTCGCGCGGCGGCGGACGTGGACGCCTTCGCAGCCGGCCGGCCCGGAGCGGGCAGCGCGGCCTGGGGCGCGGGCGCGGGCGCGGGGCGGCCGTGGCGGGCTTGGCCGAGGCGGCGATGGGGCGCGCGGGCGCCGGGCAGCGGGCGCCGGTGTAGCGTGTCCCGGGCGCGGGGAAGCCTGTCTGCGCGGCCCGCCCGCCCGCCGGCCCCGCCATGGCGCCCATGGGCATCCGCCTGTCCCCGCTGGGGGTGGCCGTGTTCTGCCTGCTGGGGCTCGGCGTGCTCTACCACCTCTACTCGGGCTTCCTGGCCGGCCGCTTCAGCCTGTTCGGCGCGGGCGGCGGGGCGGCGGGGCCCGGGCCCGGGGCCGCGGCCGACGCGGGCGCCGTGGACCTGCGCGAGCTGCTGGCCGTGGCGGTGCAGGCGGCCGTCCGCGGCGGCGAGGAGGTGCGGCGCGTCCGCGAGAGCAACGCCCTCCACGAGAAGTCCAAGGGGAAGACGCGCGAGGGCGCCGAGGACAAGATGACCAGCGGCGACGTGCTGTCCAACCGCAAGATGTTCTACCTGCTCAAGAACACCTTCCCCAGCGTGCAGGTGGGCACCGCTCTGCAGGTTGGAGGGCCGAGGTGCCCAGGTCCAGGCGTGCAAGGTCATGCAAATATCGACGTGCGGGAAGGGGACCCGGGATCCCGAGACCTGGGTTGTGGTGGGGCTCTGACACCCAAAGGCCGAGAAGGTGGGCTGCAAAGGATTGGACTAGAACTCCTCCTCCGGCCTGCGGTCGGCTTTGATTTTTTTTTTTTTTTTTTTTTTTTTTACTGGAAGGGTCGTGACAGGAGCGCACGCTTTCGGGTACATTGGCTAGTAGTCAACTAGAAGGTTCAGAACTGTAGAAGTCCCTTGCAGAGCTGTTAGTATGAAGGGCATTGAGGGCCAGGGGTGCGCTCATAAATTACTCTAGGTGTAGTTTATGAGGACCCTTTTGATGGCACATCGTTTGGGAGCCCTTCAGGAAAGTATTTTGAAATACTTATCCCTGTATCTGTATATTCTACGGACACTTAAAGATCCATATTTACACTATAGAATAGAAATTGAATGACATTTGCCTTTTTCTTCTGGTAGGATTCTGGAGGAGTTGACATTTTCTTAGGGACATCCAAACATTTTGGATTTATGAATGCTTTAGGGGTTCTTCATTTCAGTGGAACTGGTTTTGAATTGAATATGTTGTAAAGCGTTTCTGAATTATTGTAGTTCCAGAGGAAGAGTTAAACATTATCGTTTAAGTGTATGTCTCATTTAATAGTAGCATTTGGCTACTGGAAGGAAAAATTGTTTCCAATGGAATTTTATTAATTTAGCAGTGATAGTGAAGCCCAGGCTTCTTTGGGAAGTGTCTGACCTTTTGCTATTGTTTTCGGAAGAGTTAGAATAGTGTCATTGTAGAATTTTATATCTTACATAACTCTCCTCCTAGTCTGTCGTATTACTCCTTTAATTTTTTTTTTTAATCCCCTTCCCCTCACCTGCTTGCCTGCCTGCCTTTCTTCTTTCCTTCCTTTTTCCTTAAGTTTTTTACCCCATGAAACATTGAGCTGCTGGATGTCAGATGTAATTGATTGAGAATTTTTTTCAAATGTCTACTCAAACAAAACACTATTTTCACTTTTTCTTTTGCCCTATTCTTTATTCCCACGTGTAATACCTTTTTTGCATTTAGGTGTAAGATGTGCTTGTGAGATATCTTTCTGTCTTTTCCAAAACACATGTGCCTCCTAAAAGTTCATAGAAAAAAATAGGAGTTTCAAAAAGTCAATGCATGATAATTATCTCTGACCACTTATTGAGTGTGTTCTGGGTGCCCAGCTACTGTCCACACAGGACTTCATTTGAGCTTCACAGCAACTTTAAGAAGTAAATTTTATTTATGCCTACTTTACAAGTGGAAAATCTGAGGCTCATAAGACTCCGTTCTGTAGCTTATACGAACTACCTAAATCTTCATTTTAGCTAGATGTGTAAGAGGCTTCCTAAAATTTATATTATTACTTCCTGGTGAAAAAAACTATAGAAGCTTACAGGCAGTAATAGTGAAATACAAGAAGCAGAGATGAGAAAATTTTAAAAAGCATAAAGTCAAAAGTATCTTAAGCCAGGTGTGGTGGCACATGCTTGTAATCCCAGTACTTGGGAGGCTGAGACCGGAGGATCTGGGTTTGCGGCCAGCCTCGGCTACTTAGACCCTCTACAATGTAGTGAGACCCTGTTTCAAAATAAAGAATGAAAAAAATAGGGCTAGGGGTGTAGCTCGGAGGTAGAATACCCCTGGATTCAATCCCCAGTACCGCAAAAAAAAAAAAAAAAAAAATCTTTAAGCATTGAAAACTGTGTGTGTATGTGTGCTGCACTCATGTTGTCACTTCCTAGCAAACAAGAAGGGAATCCTCCCCCCTGGCAGTGAATGTCATAAACAAAAAAGGTTTAGGACTTGCAGTTGTAACAGCCTCTGCCTAATAAAATATAACTATTTTATAACTATTTTCTTATGCTTATTTGTATATCAAATACATTTATTTTGGCTGTTGATTGGCAGTTGTGTTCATTTATACAATGTCATGTTTGAGCTATCCACTTTAACCTTATTAGACTAGAAGCCAAATGTTCCAGCCATGTAAGTAGAGACAGATTTTTTTTTCCACTGTCCCTTCCCTTCCACAGTATCCAGAAGCACAGTCCTAAATGCTTGATTGTTTTTGAAGCCTCACCCTAAATTTTTTAGTAAGAAATTTAAATCATATCCCAATCATATCCCAAGCAGTTTACTTCCTAATGGAAAATGACCATTGAGAAGCTGCAACTACTTTTTTTTTTTTTTTAATCTTAGAAGACTATACCGGGAGTCAGTGAGAGCACTCAATTGGAGACACTTTTGTCCCCCGAGGGATGTTTGGCAATTTCTGGAGACATTTTTGGGTTTTCACAACCAGGGGTGGAGTGTCACTGGCACTGAATGAGTATAAAGGGAAACATCCTACACACTACAGGGCAGTCCTAATAAAGAATTATTTTGCCCAATTTGCCAGTTGGTGCAGAAAAGTGTGTGCTGTACCAACAAGACTCTTTTGGCCTAGGCTTGCTAGGTTTCCTCTTTTCTTCAGTCTTTCTCAAGCTAGGGATCTTGGGAGAGTCCTTCACTTATAGATGGGAGATAAATTGATCCCTTTCATCAGAAGTATTCTCTGGAAGAGGCTGAGAAGATAATACAGTGCGGATTTACACTTGCATTGTCATCTTGTTTGACCACCAGCACGGGTGGCCAGTCATTTAACAACTTTGAGCCACAGTTTCCTCTTCTGCAAAGTCAGGATAACTAGTAATTGTGCACACATAAGCAATACAGGCAGAGAAAAGTAGTTCACAGAAGTAGGCCCAAATTCAAGTATTCTGATGAACTGGAATAAAATGCGTTTTGGAGAAGTACTGTGGAGGAGATTAGATAGGTAGGCCTGTGCTGGATCGTATTGACCTGATCTTTACTTTGGTATTGTACAGAAAGAAGGCTTCATATTCTCGAGGCTTGCAGTATGCCATACTTTGGGCTTTGGACATTGTTTAGAGGATTGGTAGGATAGACCGTGTGAGAGATGAGGTCTAGATTTCAGGCAATGGGAAAGTTATGTTTGGCTTGATTTACTAGCTAAAATTTAGTCTTTAGCAAGCCCTAAATTAAACTTTTTAACATAATTATTAATTTAGCTGCACAATAACATAAGAGTTTAAGTACTGTTGCCTCCTTTTGCATCTAAAGAAATTGAGACCTGGAGAGGCCAAATAATTTACCAAAGATTTCACATCTAGAAAATAATCACATAGATTCATGTAATTGTCTGAGAATCATCTCAAGTCTGTCTGATACTGTGCAAAAGCAGTATAGGAGGGGTAACAAATCTTAACTAGTATTTTGAATGAATGAAAAGACTCAGAGTAAATCCTTGGAAAATAGTTTGGAGGAGAGTGAAGTGGGTACTGGGTGACAAGTTTAGAGCTTTTTCAGATGAGAGGTGATATTTTTTGAACTGGGGTTGTGGTTGTAGAGAGGATGGTTGTTAAAGAATTTTTAGGGACGCGTTAAAAATACCTCTTGCTTTTACAGTTGGTGCTTTGTTGGTGGCAAAGGGGAATGGAGGGGCAGAGTATGAGTGCCATTTTAGACTGATGTTAGAGGAACTTTTGATGCGTCCAAGGGGACGTGTTAAGGAAGCAGTTGAATATATGATCTGAAGCTCTGAAGAGAATGTCTGAACTGGATATACAAACTTGTGAGTCATCAGTGTTGCAATGTCAACTGAAACTGATAGACAGGATTGTTCAGGGAGAGAATGTGGTATGAAAAGGGAGATCAGGGCTGTAGACCACGGATAGTGAAGATTGAAAAGTCATTTAACAAGAATAGTAGCAGCCAACTTTCATTAAATGCTTCTCTGCAGTTAACTGTACTGAGTGTGTTTTACCTTTTCTACTTAAGAACCCTATAAGAAGTATATCTATTTATCCTTCTACCAGTGAGGTAGATGACTAGTGTAAGTTGGTCACATACCTAATAAATTGAGGAGCTGGAATTTTAATTTAGGCAGCCTTTGGTCAGACTCTTAATCAAGCTTCTGTATGCTGGTCATTGGCAACCTTTGTAAAAAGCTTACTTGGTGGCATGACGAGTAGAGTGATGTTTCTTTATACATTTATTGTTAGGCAGAAGTCTTGATGAATTCTCTCTTCCTTTTGTTCAGTTCAGACCCTCAAAGGACTGAGTGATGCCCACTCACATTAGGGAGGACAAACTACTGAGTCCACTGATTCAAATGCTAATCTCATCTAGAAATATACTCAGACACACCCAGAAATAGTGTTTATCCACATATCTGGGCACCCCATGATCCTATAAAGTTGACATAAAAAAAAAAAAAAAGTACCATCACAAATACTGTGTGATAGGATAGGCATTATGAAAGGTATTATATCCAAAAACTTACAGGGTATACTTACTGAGAAATGCAACAGATAGTTGATTCATCCTATAAGCATTAACCAGAAGTTCCTGCAATGCCAAACTGACTGAACTGTTATACTAATAAAATTATGTTTTGAGCTTTGACGATACTGATGAAGAAGAGTTTACTTCCCCTTTTCTGGCGCCCAAATGCATGTATGTGGGTATATACGTGGCACATGTACTTGTATGTCTGTATGTGCATATAACTAAGATATTTAAATATCTTTATATTCAACAGGTATTTGATTAATTACTGACCCTCGATGTGGCTGTGCTAATTTAGGGTTGCTTATCATATAGACGAAACATTTTCCATTTTCAGAATTATGAACCACCCCTACTATTCTGTACCTGTTATCATATCCTTCTTTTAAGCTGTGTTCTTCTTTCAAATCTACTCCTATCATTCTTTCTTTTTACCTTATTTCTTCAATGTCCCCTACTTCCCAATCTATACAATAATTTCTCTCAAAGTTGCTGATCCACAGTTGAGATTTAGAGGAAGAGAATCAAACTAAATTGATTTATACATATGTGAATTTCTCCTGCCTCTTAAACTGCATGAGAGTGTTTACTTTGATTTTAAAGAGAAAATGGATTAGTCAGGAAAGACAGTAAGCAATGCTGCAGTAGCACAAACCTGACACTTCACGACAGCTGGCCTCCATGCAGGAACTACGACCAAGCAGGGCCTTTTTTTGTCACAGCCAGGAAGATGTGCATGTACATTTTTCCCCGTATTTCATACTTATATATCTTTGTCCATTGTTCACTGACCAGAACTTCTGTCATGAGCCTCTGACTGCAGGAGAGGTGGGAAGGATAGTCACCCACATGCCCAGGAAGAAAATTGAGAACTGGATTTTGCGAGCACTAAAAATGCTTAGACCAGGAGTCGGTTAACCTAAAGAAATCTGAACTTGGTATAATTAGAGCGAACAAAGGAATATGAGAATATTTCGACAGTTGTCAGGATGGGTAGAAACTACAAGATGAACTGTTACGGGTGTAGCTCAAGGTCAATTTGCAGTTTTCTGATTTCCAGAAGCTTTTTATGTTACCCTACTAAAATCATAGGTTCTTGAAAGCTGCATTTTTTTTTTTTTTTCCTTCTCACTATAATGGCTCCTTGAGAGTGGGCCAGGCTTCAGTGTCTTCGGTGAAGAAATATTTATTGAGTGCTTACTTTGGTTAGACAGTGAGGATGAGGCTACAGTAATGTAACAAAATTTGCTCCTACAGTTCTAGAAGTTATGTCCTAGCTGATCAGATAGATAAGTAAACATGGATAAGTACTGGTAGAACTTTGAAGAAAATAGGGTCATGTGGGAATTGTCCTGGAGGTCTTTGTGGTAGCCAGGGAAGGCTTCTCTGAGGTAGTTAATTTGAATTAATTAAGACCTGGATTAAATAAGTAGGCCATCATGCAGAGATCTGGAGAAAGAATGTCTAGCAGAAGAGTACTCAAGTTGCTGTATTTATCCATCCTGACCTAGCCTAGCATTTTCATTAAAAGAGTATGGGCTCTGTCTCACATCTTTAATCCCAGCACTTGTACTTGGTAGGCTGAGACAGGAAGATTGCAGGTTTGAGGCCACCCTCAACAACTTAGTGAGACCCTGTTTTTTTTGTGTGTGTGGTTATGGGGATTGAACCCAGGGACATTCTACCCCGAGCTACACCCCCCAGCCCTATTTTATATTCTTTATTTTGAAACAGGGTCTCACTAAGTTGCAGAGAGCCTCACTAAGTAGCTGAGGCTGGCCTCGAACCCGGATCCTCCTGTCTCAACCTCCCAAATACTGGGACTACAAGCGTGTGCTGCTATGCTCGGCTGTGAGACCCTGTTTCTAAATAAGTAAGTAAATAAATAAATGTACAGACGTACTTTAAATAATAAAATAAAAGTACATACATATACACACACGAGATATAGCTTGAAGATAGATTGCCCCTGGGTTCAATCTCCAGTACCAGAAAGAAAAAAAAAAGTGTGAGCTCTTAAGCCAAAATGCTTCACTAGCACCAGTCTGTCTTAATTATTCTGGCACTAAAATAAGTCTCGAAGCCAGGCGTGGTGGCGCACACTTGTAATCCCAGTACTTGGGAGGCTGAGACAGGAGGATCCGGGTTTGAGGCCAGCCTCAGCTACATAGAGGCCCTCCGCAACTTAGTGAAACCCTGTTTCAAAACAAAGAATTAAAATAATAATAATAATAATAATAATAATAATAATAATAATAATAATAATAATAGGACTGAGGTGTAGCTCAGAGGTAGAATGCCCCTGGGTTCAATCCTCAGTTCCACAAAATAAAGAAATAAAAAGACCTGACCTTTAAAAAATAATAATAATAAGTCTCGATGTCTGGTAAGGAAATTCATCTCACCACTATACTATTTTCTCCTAAATGCTGTGGCTCGTTTGGCTGTTTACCATGTAAAGTTTACAAATGCTCTGTCCAATTTTTTAAGTTAAAAAGAAAAAAATGTACGGATGTAGGGATTTGGGTTGATAGTAGGATTGACATCTTTACTGTTTTTAAATTTCTAGTCATTAAAATAGGATTTCTCTTTTTTGTTTGTTTTTTGTTTGTTTGTTTTGCGGTACTGGGGATTGAACTCAGGGGCATTCTACCTCCGAGCTATACCCCCAGCCCTATTTTTTATTCTTTATTTTAAAACAGGGTCTCACTAAGTTGCGGAGTGCCTCACTAGGTAGTTGAGCCTGGCCGTGAACCGGTATCCTCCAGTCTCAGCCTCCCAAATGCTGGGATTACAAGCGTGTGCCACCACACCTGGCATTTCTCTTTATGTAGGTTTTCTTTCTTTCTTTTTGTTTTGGTACTGGGAATTAAACCTAGAGGCGTTCCACCTCTGAGCTACCCCTCCAGCCCTATTTTATCTTGTATTATGAAACAGTCTCACTAAGTTGCTGAGGCTGGCCTTGAACCTGTGGTCCTCCTGTCTTGGCCTCCCAAGTACTAGGGTTACAAGCTTGTGCCACCATGCCTGGCAATAGGTTTTCATTAATGCCTTTTAAAGTTTAATTTTCTCCATATGTCTTATACTTTATTTCTGTTAGTTTGAATGCTTTTCTTTTTTAATTAAATATTTGTTGCTGACATATCAGAATGCAGTTGATGATAAGTATCTTATATCTAGCAACTTTTCTACATCCTGATATTAATTTTATAAATTATTTTCAAGTTTGTTGGTATTTTCACAGTTCTCAGTCATCAGTTGCATATTATATTATGGTTTTATTTCTTTCTAACATGCCCCTCTCCTACCCCCCATTCAGTTTACTGCAATGTTTAGGAACCTATGCACATTGCTAATAAAGGTTATGAGGGAAGGCAGCTGGCTCTGTGTTGTGACCTGCAAAGTGGCTGCCATTACTCCCTGACCTCATGTCCGGTCCTTTTCTCTCCTTAGTTGACTCTTCTTCCCTAGCTGTGCTTTCCTCCTTGCTGCCCTGTGCACACGCCAAGATACTTCCATCTTTGTTATTCCATGGGCTAGAAAACACGTTCCCTAGATGCCTGAAGTACCTTTTTTTTTTTTTTGGTACTGGGGATTGAACTCAGGGGCATTCTACCTCTGAGATATACCCCCAGCCCTATTTTCTAGTCTTTATTTTGAAACAGGGTCTCACTAAGTTGCAGAGTGCCTCACTAGGTAGCTGAGGCTGGCCGCGAACCCGGATCCTCCGGTCTCAGCCTCCCGAATGCTAGGATTACAAGCATGTGCCACTACACTCGGCTCAAATAGTACCTTTTCAGTGAAGGCTTCTCTAGCTACTTTTTTTTTTAACAAATTTTTCGCAACATAGTTTATGTATCATACAGTTTGCCCATTTTAGGTGTATAGGTTAGTGGTTTTTAGATTTGCCAACTTGTGCTACTACCATCATTAATCAGTTTTACAGTATTTTTAGCCCCTTAATAGTATCCCTGTGCCCATTTACTGTTAGTTCTTATTCTCACCCCTTGCCTAGGCGATTGCTAATCTCTCTTCTGTCTCCATAGGTTGGCCTGTGCTGGACATTTTACATTGATGGCATCATCTAGTGTGTGATCTTTTTACCTTCTTTGACAAAGCAGGGCTTCATCTATGCTCTAGCATGAATCAGTACTTCATTTTTATTCATCCTGGTTATGACTGGAAAGCTTTCTATTTTATGGATATATCATAATGTATTTATGTATTCATCAACTGATTGACAGTAGGTAGTTTCTAATTTGGGGCATGTATGAATAATCCTAGCCATCATATCTTAAAGAGTAACCTTTCCTCTACTCTCCAACAATGCACTTCCTGTCCTCTGTTTTATTTTCTCCTCTTTACACTATCCATCGTACTACATGTTGTACTGCATGCTTGCCTACTGGTTTTTCCCCTAGCATCTGAGTTTCGTAGGGACAGAGATTTTTGTCCCGCATTGATTTCTTTTTTTATCTTGGTCCTGGAACTATGTCTTGCATACAGTTGGCAATCAGTTAACATTTGCTGAATTAGTAAAATATATAAGTGAATGGGTAAATTGGATGTTTCATGTGCTCTGTACTAAGAAATACTTTATGATTTAAGTGGTTTAATGTTTCCGGAGTGACACTATTTTTAATCTCCTTTGTGACAGTTGAAGTTTCAGGACACCTTCCATAGATTACTGATGGTTATGGGGATTTTATCCTGTGATGACATTTTAACTCCGACATGTTCTTGCTGTAATCACTGGTCTTGCGTCATGGGATGCAAATATGATAGCCTTCTCTAGAAAGGGAACTTGTCAGGAGCCCCAGGACCCAACTGCTTGTCCTATATGTAGGGTGCTAGTCCCTAACTGAAATCTACAGTTAGGGAATATTTTTCTTATATATGCACGTTACGATTTAATAGAGGAAGTCATCTGATTGAGCTAATATTTGGATAAGGTTGATACTTTTTGTTAACTTAATTCTTTTAAGTACAATCAATTACTAAATTTGATTCATTGGTATATCGTAATTTCCAAAAGTAAATGCAGTTCTAAAGCATGTTTAAATCATTAATTTGTATATGAGACTATTTTAAATGTGGATTAATAAGCTCAGTATGTAAAGCAATGGTTTTATACATAGAATGAGGCAGGAGTATACATACCTGGCAATGTCTAGAGACATTTTTGGTTTCCAGAAGGGAGGGGTGGTGCTGCTGGCATATAGTGGATTCTAGTGGCATCTAGACAGGGATGCTGTTAAACATCTTAAAATGCACTGGATTGCCCCAGAACAAAGAATTATTCAGTGCAAACTGTTAGTAGTGCCAAGGTTGAAAAATTTCAATTTTAAGGACTCGAGTATTAATCTTTCCTTAATAGTACTACATAATACATGTGGATGCATATATATGATGGCTTATAAAAATAATAGCTCTAAAGACATATAACTTTATATGTATATGTATATACATGCATATATATATATATACACACACACATATATGCATGATATGTATACACACACATGTGGGTGATATATATATATATATATATATCCTCCTCACTCCACACCCTTACTTATGGTAAGTCTGTTTTCTTATGTTTTACTTTTGTTCTCTAATATGCTATCTTGTTATCTGTCTCATTTTCAGGATTTCTCACAGGTTAAAGGTATATTTTTATACTTTAGATGATCACTATTCTATCTCTTAGCATTCCTAATTCTTTATTTTTAAGGCATATTGTTTTTTAAAATACACTGTCACTTTTCTCCTATTTACTTCTAATTATACTTGCTTATGTTCAACATTGCAGAATATTACCTAGCTTCATATTTTAGGGCTATTATTTTTTATAAACCATCATTAAACTTTAAGAAGCTTGTTTGATGTTCAGTTTCTCTGTATTTGAATTTTCTGTCTTGATTAACAAACTATGCTTGAATATAGATTGGTAAGTATTTGAAGGCAAGATATCACTGTAATTTCTTTTATAATCTATTTTCATCTTGTAACAAGTACCTTGATAGACAAATGCAAGGATTATTTAATAACAATGTATGTGATTTTTGTCCAGAATTTTTTTGTTGTTCTGGTTTTATTTAGCTAGTAATGTTTTTCTCATGATTTTTAACTGTCAACTATTTTTGGTGCAGATAAATACTGAGGAGCACGTGGATGCAACTGATAAGGAGGTTATCTTATGGGATCATAAAATTCCTGAAGATATCCTGAAAGAAATCACTACCCCTAAAGAAGTACCCGCAGAAAGTGTTACTGTCTGGATTGACCCACTGGATGCTACACAGGAATATACAGGTGATTTTAAAATTGACATCCACCTTTAGATTGCCATTTTATAGTAGAGAACCAGAATGAAGGCAAGGAGCTATATATACAATGGAAGATATTTTGCAAATGCAGTAAGTTTTCTAGTTAGATTTTAAGATAAGAAAGCAAGTGTTATATGGAACACTTGGACTAGCTGGATGATCTCAACCTTTTTTGCTTTTCATCCTAGGTCCTCTGTGTGACAGGATCTTACTCAGAACCAGTGGCTCATTGATTCTTCAGTAAAGGGACGTTTCTAATAGCAGCAAAATTGTTTCTATTGGACACCTGTTACTGAGGAAATTTATTTTGCCAGGATATAACACACTCTCCCCTTTTTTTTTAAACCTAGTGTTAGCTCAGATTTTATTTCTGTGGATTCTTTCTCAGGCCCTGTTTCTTACCCAGAAATATCTAATTCCTGTTAAAAGTCATTTTAGCTTAAATTTAAATGTTTATTTTACTTTAACTTGTTTTAAAAGTTATTTTAATTTATACCAAAGATGAGTAATTAATTATTGTCTGCATTATACAGATGAGAAAACTGAATTTAAGTAATTTGTCCCCAAACATGCACTGAATAAAATGGTGAGCTGGGAGATTACCCCAGGTATCTAAGTTTAGAACCAGAACTCCTACCTGTTCCCACAGTTGGCCCTTATGCCTGGACTTGGTTTTCTTTGGGGAATTGTTGTCTCTGAAAGTCATATTGTATCTATAAATTTTTAATGAAACATACAATATTGTATCCTGAATTTATGCACAGTACTTAGTTGTGTATGTATTTTTCCCCCTCATAGAGGATCTTCGACAATACGTCACTACTATGGTGTGTGTGGCTGTAAATGGTAAACCCGTTCTAGGAGTTATACATAAGCCATTTTCTGAATATACAGGTATGAAATATATGAGAACTTTCAAGAGTTAATGTTATTGAACTGTTTGTCTATAGTACTTACTGTTGTGTTAGGGTCTCATCAATAGCTCAGTAATTATTGAAATATGTCTCCTACCCTGTCACACCCTCAATGGATATAGTGAGGATTTTACGGTTAGAATTGATAATATATGACAAAACCTGGCTTTCTAAACTGTCTTTAGGGGTGTACACTGCTGAATGTAAATAAGAGATTCCTGGTGTGTTGGGGATACCATTGGGTACAGATGCTCCCTAGTAGCTGGGCTTTCTTCTCTGTTCTTCTCTTGCTATCTTAGGAGTGAGGCTTGGGACTTTTGCATTGTGAATTCTGTGGTCCACTCTAGAGCTGCCTTAGCCAAATGTATTGTCATGTGGGGAGCTTGTGTTTAAGGGCAGTGCCACCTCAGCATCAAAAATGGAATGTCACTCTGAAAGTCTTAGGAGTTGGGCAAATCCTCAGGTGGGCCTGGCTGGCCTCTACAGCGCCTTCAGACCTTTGCTTCTCCGCTTCTTGATGCACTCGTGTTTGTTAGCTTCCGACAGAAGGCGGACAGGTCAGTGATGGTCTGGTTGGAAGTGAGAAGGTATGGAAAGCCATGCCAGTGGATAGGGATAATATTTTGGTGGCGGTGATGGTGTGGACTGTCATGTTTACTATGACAACATCAGCTGTCATGGTAGAGTAGGGAGGGAAATGGTTGATACGAGCAGTATCACTGAAGCCTAAAGGAATTTGTTATATGTTTAATTGTTAACTCCCAACAACACACAGGGGAAAAATTATGGCTCTTTGGCTCCACCTTTCTCTAAAATGCTAAGGTTTTTTATGGTGACAATATCCACTTTACAAGTATTGAAAACAGCCCCAATGCCCAGGCATAGTGAACTACATAATGTCCTTCCTGAAGGACTATATTATGTCTATCCCTGTATTCATTTCCTAGAGCTGCCGCATTTAAAAATTACCAACTCTGTGTCTTAAACAACAGTAGTATCGTTTCCTAGTACAGGATGCCAGAAGTCCAAAATCAAGGTGTTGGCAGAGCCGTGCGTTCCCTGAAGCCTGTAAGGAACACTCCTTCCCTGTTTTTCTCTCAGCTTCTGGTAGTTTGCCAGCAGTTCATGAATGCCTTGGCTTGTAAACATATCACTCTAATCGCCACCTCCATTTTCACATGGATTCTCCGTGTGCCTGTGTCTCTTCTCCTTTTCTTGTAAGGATACCAGTTGTATTACATGAAGGGCCTACCCTAGACTAGATGAAGTCTTCTTAATGAATACATCTGCAGTGACCCTATCTCCAAATCATGTCAGATTCTGAGGTTTTAGGGTTGGGGCTTCCTTATTTCTTTTGGGGGGAAACAATTCAACCTAGAAAGTTAAGTATCACAAAGTGATCGTCGTTAGAGTAGGCCCTTAAACAAATGAGAGTGTCTTAGTAAGAAATGAAAAAGATACAGATGCATGTGGGATTAGAGGAAGCCTCGAGTAAACCAGAGATTGCATCAGTCCTTAGACGCTAGGAGAGAGGCATGGAGTGGATTCTCCCTCAGAGCTTCTGGAAAGAGCCAGCACTGACAACTTACTGATTTCAGACTTCTGGTCTTCAGAACCAGGAGAAGGTACATTTCTTTTGCTGTTATCCACTGAGTTTGTGGTAATTTATCATGGCAGCCCTAGAGAACTTATACCTCACTGGGGTGTCCCATACAACAGTCATTTACTTCAGCTATCCTCACGGTGTCTGAAGAAGTGCAGCTAACTGCACAAAAAGACTATTAGGTGGGGGAAAATAGACATGTTAATTTTTTTATTTAACTTCGTTTTAGTTTTGCCAAATTGTGGATTATATATTTAAGTGTAGGCTCTGCATTGCAAAAATCATATCTACTTTGTACTATTTAATCTTTTATCTCCTTTATGTAATTCTGATAGTTATTAAATTTTGACAGTTCACTATCAAAGGTTTATTCCATTGTGGTGATGATGTACCTTAAGATTAGTTATAAATTTGCTTTATAGTTTGTGGATTGCTTTAACATCTTTTCTTTATTCCTTAGTGAATTAGTTAACAGGTTAGACTGGTAACATAGGAAGTTGAACAAGATATTTTTCTGACAGCTGGTATTTAAGCAGTCCAGGGCTATCATGGCAGCTCCCTGGGACCAGGGATGCAGGCCTGTTGCTTGTGTTGCGTTACTTCCTAACACTGTGGCCCTCCTCTGCATGGCCGAACCGTGTACACCAGTGGAGAGGTACAAATGTAGGCCATTCTTATCAAGGGTTTGACCTGTAATGCATGTGTCACTTCTCACTTCCCACTCTCATTGCTCATGTCTAAGTGAACAAAGCATAGCTAGAACCCAATCACAAGGAAGGCTAACAAAAACGTAGTCTTTATTTTCAGTGGCCATCCAAGCTAATATTCAAGGATTCTATTCCTGGAATAAGATAGAGAAAGTAGATATCAGAGTACAACTTAGCAATACCGTGTACTTAATCTAGCCCATACGAGGAACAGTTTCTTAAATTAGTACTTCCACTTTCAGATGAGAAAATGAGACCAAAAATTAAATACTTTTCTCAAGGTCAGTCAGCTAAATTAGTGGCAGAGTTCACCCCAGGAATTTTGTGCCTGTCAATATGTCACAATGCTTTCACAATAATAACTTCATAATTCTTAACATTTGTATAGTATGTAACAGTTTTGCAGTATATTCAATATTTCATCCAAATCTTTTAATAAGTCTGTGACAAAGAGAAAGACTTTGTTTTTAAGTTTTGTTATATATGAGAAAACGGGCTTAGGAATTTATATCATGAAAGCCATCTAGTTCAAAATGTTCAAGCATAAACTAAACTCTTCCTTTTCACTGTCTTGCAATTATTTAGTATTTTTAGCTTATAAAGTACATTGTCATACATTATAATGGCAAAATAACTGGAAGGAGTATGAAATCGAAATTATAGTCACTTTTTATGTTATAAAAGAAACAAGCATATAAAGGTTAAGAATAGAGCTTGTCTTTGAAACCTTGTTCTTTTGACACTGTCTTTCTTTCATCACCTTTGTCTATATCAATTAGGATTACATTTAGCTACCCAGACAATTCAGTGACAGTGGTTCAGCAAGTAAAGAGGTTTCTTTTCCTCACTAAAGAGAAGGCCAAAAAATAGGGATGGCTCAGTGATGTCAAGGACTTGACTTCACATTTTTGTTGAAAGATAAACTTTCATTTTCATCCTTGGAAAGATGGATTTCCCCAGTTTACCCTGATATTCTTTCAATGCAAGAAAAAGGGGGAAAGACAAACAAAAGGTCTAACCCAGAGAGTCCTTTGTGTCAGGAAAAAATAACTTGAAGCCCTGTTCATTAAATCTCTGTTTCATCTTACTAACTGAATGTCACATTGTACCCTTAGCTGAAAATGGAGCCTGCTACTCCAAAGAGAATTGGGACTTCATAAGGAGATGAAGAGGAAATTGATACTAGATAGGCACATAAACTCACTGTCTTTGGGCCTTTGTTCCACATCTGTTCATGTAAAGGGGGAAGAATGAAGATAATAAAATGCCTATTTTCCCTATATTCTTTAATAATTCTAAACTTCTCATAGGTTTACTCACCTTAAAGAAGCCAAAAATGTAATGTAGGAAGTTGTTTCCAAAAGTGTCCTTGTAAGTTAGCAATATAATGTCCCTTATTCTGTGTTGTGACTTGTCCAATGTACAAGAACATAAAAATGCTTACTAGTCAATGCACACTTTAAAAGAATCAAATGTCCAATCAAGTATAGGGTGACCTTACATTTCTGGATGGAAGGTTTACTTGCTTTTTGCTCTTTGGGGAATGTTATTTCCAGACCCATACTGTATATTAGTGTTGGCAGAGTACCAATTTTAAAGTATGATATGCTTTACGCTTACCAGAAGTTAGCTATACCTGACTATAATGGGAAATAGATATATTTCTTGATAGCAAAAGAGCTGATCAAAATTCTTATGAGACATAATTGTAATTAATTCCTTGAGTTTGAAATTCTTAGAAGAAATACTTGAATTGTATTAAATGAAGTAAGTTATAAATGTAGAAATGTAATGTATTCGCTCAGTGGAAATTGGTAGTGAGTAAATAGAAGTATGAACCACTTCAATAGAAATATCTATCACATCCATTTCATACTTTCTTTTTAGCATATCTTACCAATAAAATAAGCATTATATTGGTGCTATTTTACCTTATCACTCTTATTTCCTCATCATCAGTCATTGCATTTATTTAAGCACCTACTGTACTTTTAGAAATATATCAGTATAAGTGAATCTATTGAGTTTATGTAACATCAAATACATTCTTAAAATGCTGAATTTGTAACTCTTACATAAAATTCTTTTTTTTTTTAACTTGTGTTTTTTTTTTTTTTAAGTGCTTTTATTGGTGCATTATCGTCTCACATCATAATGTAAATCATGTTAACATTGACATACATGCTCACAGCACTTGGTGCCCCCCCCCCCCGCCTCCCCTTCTCCCCCCTTCCCATAAAGAGGATTGAGACTGATTTTGGGATTTTCACTTATGTACACACAGTCGATGTTAGTATTTCCAATAATGAACCTCAATCTTCCCCCTTCCCTTCCCCTAGACCACTTCCCTGGCTCCACTGAGGTTTCCTCCATTACCTGGAATCCCTCTGGAATCCCAATTACTCCCAAGCTTGCGCATATTAAAGAAAACATATGTCCCTTCGCTTTCTATGACTGGCTAATCTCACTTAACATAATGTTTTCCAGGTCCTTCCCTTTTCTTGCAGATGACATCATTTTATTTTTCTGTATTGCTGAGTAGAATTCCATTGTATGTATTTCCCATGGTTTTGTTATCCATTCATCTGTTGATGGACATCTGGGTTGATCCCATAATTTGGCTATTGTGAATTGTGCTGCTATGAACATGGGTATGCATAGATTACTGTAGTTCTCTGGTTTCATCCTCTTTGGAAAGATACCCAGGAGTGATATAGCTGGATCATAGGGTGGATCCATTCCCAGTTTTCTAAGCAATCTCCACACTGATCCCCATAGTGGCTGAACTAGTTTGCAATCCCACCAACAGTGTAGAAGAGTTTCTATTTCCCCATATCCTCACCAACATCTATTGTTATTGACTTCTTGATGATTGCCATTCTGGTTGGGGTTAGATGGAATCTCAATATAGTTTTGATTTGCATTTCCCTAATTGCTAATGATGTTGAATATTTTTTCATGTATCTATTGGCCATTTGTATCTCTTCTTTTGTGAAGTGTCTATTCAATTCATTTGCCCATTTCTTGATTGGGTTATTTGTTTTTCTAGTATAAAGTATTTTAAGTTCTTTGTATATTCTAGATATTAAACCTCTGTCAGAGAGATAGCTGGTAAAGATCTTCTCCCATTCCATGGGCTTTCTCTTGAGACTCTTAATGGTTTCTTTTGATGTACAGAAACTTCTTAGTTTAATGCTATTCATGCTAAAAACATTGCAGAAAATTGGAATAGAAGGAATATATCTCAACATCATTAAGGCAGTATACAATAAATCCAAAGCCAGCATATTGAATGGGGAAAAAAAACTGCAGGAATTCCCTTTAAAATCAGAAACAAGACAAGGATGCTCACTATCAACAACACTCCTTTTCAGTGTAATCCTTGAGACTCTTACCAAAGCAATAAGACAAGAGAAGGATATCAAAGGAATTCAAATAGGAAAAGAAGAATTAAAATTATCTTTATTTGCAGATGACATGATCCTATATCTAGAAGACCCAAAAAACTCAACCAGAAAACTCTACTAGAGCTAGCCAGGCGTGGTGGCGCATGCTTGTAATCCCAGCATTTGGGAGGCTGAGACCGGAGGATCTGGGTTCGCAGCCAGCCTCAGCTACCTAGTGAGGCACTCTGCAACTTAGGGAGACCCTGTTTCAAAATAAAAAATAGGGCTGGGGGTATAGCTCAGAGGTAGAATGCCCCTGAGTTCAATCCCCAGTACCACACACACACACACACACAAAAGACTACTAGAGCCGATTAACAAATTCAGCAAAGTAGCCAGATACAAAAAAATTAACCTAAAAAAATCAATTTCCTGAATGCCAACCATAAATCCACGGAGAAATACAGAAAACAGTTCCATTCACAATAACCTCAAAACCAATAAAATACCTAGGAATAAACCTAACCAAAGAAGTCAAAGACCTCTATAATGAAAAAGAAAGAAATTTTAGAAGATCTTGGAAGATGGAAAGATCTCCCCTGCTGTTGGATAGGCAGAATAAAATAAATATTATCAAAATGGCCATTCTACCAAAAGTGATCTACAGAGTCAATGCAGCCCCTATCAAAATACCAATGTCATTCTTCATAGACCTAGAAAAAGCTGTCATAAATTTCATATGGAGAAACAAAAGACCAAGAATTGCCAAAGTAATTCTCAGCAATAAGAACCATGGAGGAGGTATCATAATTCCTGACTTCAAATTATACTATAGAGCTATAGTAGTTAAAACAGCATGGTATTGGCACAAAACAGGCACATAGATCAATGGAACAGAATAGAAGATACAGAAACAAATCCACACACTTATAGCCAATTGATCTTTGACAAAAGGGCCAAACATGTATGCTGGAGAAAAGATAGCTTTTTCAACAAATGTTGCTGGGAAAGCTGGTTATCCATTTGTAGAAAAATCTATACTTCTCACCCTGCACAGGAATCAATTTGAGATGGATCAAAGACCTGGAAGTCAGACCAGAGATGGTGAAGCTACTAGAGGAGGGCATAGGCTCAACACTCCAACATGTAGGCACAGGTAGAAACTTCCTCAGCAAGACCCCCAAAGCTCAGGAAACCAAAACAAGAATTAATAATTGGGATGGCATTAAACTAAGAAATTTCTGTACATCAAAGGAAACCATCAAGAGTTAAATTATTTTTATATAAACTTATTTTTACATAAAATTGTAAATACTGAGATTTTGTTACACAATACTGACCTCTAGAGGTACAGCATTGTAAATTTAACATTAAAAACTTTTTTTTGATTCTCTTCCTCAGTTCTCTTTTATTATGAATAATATCAGCTGATAACATATATTTGCTGCTTTTTATGTACTTTAAGGAAAATTACAAGGATTATAACATTTTACCCCTATATACTTCAATATGCATCTCTAAAAATTAAGGACATTTTCTACATAAGAACAGTTCTATTAGTAAAATTAACAGTTAATCCTTAATGGTATTTAATATTCACATTTCTCAGTTATTTCTAAAATGAATTTTTTTTTTTTTTTTTTTTTTGTGGTACTGGGGATTGAACTCAGGGGCATTCTACCTCCGAGCTATACCCCCAGCCCTATTTTTTATTCTTTATTTTGAAACCGAGTCTCACTAAGTTGCAGAGTGCCTCACTAGGTAGCTGAGGCTGGCCTCGAACCCGGATCCTCCGGTCTCAGCCTCCCGAATGCTGGGATTACA
>PVLC010002884.1:0-26756 GCA_004027655.1 Graphiurus murinus | reverse complement strand
AAATGAATTTTATAGCAGTTACTTCAAACTGAGATCCAGTCAAAAGAAACATACTTCTTTTGGTCATTAGGTGGGACTGCTAGGAGAATGGCAGCGGTACTAGAGTCTTGATGATTCCTAGTCTAGGGGCTTTCTTTTCTGATAACATGGGAAGGCACCTTTATTGCTCTCATATTTTTTTCTTGTTTTCTTTTAGTTCAGAAATGCCCCTCTCTTCAACCCCTTCCATTGCTTTGGCTCTAGTTGCTGACTTCCAAATCCCAGCAGATGTCTTAAGTCATCATCGCCCTTTACCGCAGGTGTTCCCAGAACTACACTTCTGGTCCCATGTTTTCTCCAAGCCTTTTCTTCTCAGTGCTTTGTTGCCACATCAGGCCTACTTTCAGTAGTTCCCATCTTAGATACGGGATCTTTTCTTTCTGTGAAGAGATCCTGGCCTGTATTTATCTGAATTCTACCACCACGAAGAGTTGAACCTGTTGGCATTGCTGTGAAGCTCCTGCTGTAATCCCCAGTCCTGCAGTTATTCTGCTGCTGGATGGTGCTTATGTCTCTGATTTCTCACACACGTGTTTGCAGCTCTCCACTGCCTCCTGCTTACTCTGTAGGGATAGATCATGGGTGTTTCTATTTGCTGACCTTGAGGCTGCATTAGGTTTTTCAAGAGATGTGAGACGAGTCCCGGAGACATCCTTGAGGAACTCAGAAACAGTGGTGTAGCTGTTTTCCTTGCTAGCCCTGGTGGGCTATATTTTATCATACAGTTAGTGAATGGTACAACAGCAGTCTAATAAGCATAATTCTGAGTAAGTTTGTTTTCTTACATAGTTTGATAATCAGTGAAGAAAACTTCCAGACCAAGAAAAACATCTCAAGTCATCTCTTTGGTTCCTGCCCCCTTTCAAATTTCTGTTCTCTTGAAGTCTAAGGCCTTTACATTGTGTACTTCTTGATAAGATAGACATGTAAACCTAACTCACCTCCTTTAACTATCTTCTGTTTATAAAGCCACTCAAGAGATTGAACCAATATGCAAATCAATAAAACTATGTCAGAAACAGAGATAATAGCATAGAAGAAAAATGAATTTTAAAATTTGAATTATCCAAAGAAGTTATATTTATGTCACATTGGGCTCTCGAAGATTAGTGTGCCAGATACTTACTAGAGAGTGTGTTGGAATCATATTTGTGACAGGAAAGAAGGAAGCAGGACAGACGCAGGGAGAAATTGAGGAGTTGCAGGTCAGGCCCAGTGGAGGCTCAGTCAGGACCCCAGGGGAACTCCAGAGCAGAGGGACTCTTAAGTCAGATATTTAATACTGTTATTCCTCTACAGGAATACGTGGCCTTTTTTTGTTTGTTTATTTTTTAGATGTTTCTTAGTGAATTGTTTATTTTAAAAATAAACACATTAGTTTTGACTTAGAAAAGGAAATCAGATATTGTTTTAGAATAACAGACACAAAATATTCTGTAGAATGGGACTTTTTTGAAGTCATTTGATACAAGAGGATAACCACCCAGAGGTCTAATAGGTATTATATTTTCTTTTCAGCCTGGGCAATGGTAGACGGTGGTTCAAATGTGAAAGCCCGCTCTTCCTACAATGAGAAGACCCCAAGGATCATTGTGTCTCGCTCCCATTCAGGGATGGTCAAACAGGTTGCTCTTCAGACATTTGGAAACCAGACTACAATCATTCCGGCTGGTGGTGCTGGTATGTTCCTCCACCTGTGATTCCCACCAGGTGTTTCCAGCATGGGCAAGGCTGTCAATAGACCAATTTGTTTGTATTGTGCCTGGGAAGACAGTGAGAAGGAACAGTGTACTTTCTAGACAGGCTCAGCCTCCTAATTAGCCATCTCTAGGGCAGGATTCAATAGCTTTGGCCTCATCTGAAAGAAACAATCTCATAACAGTGATTTCTCTTCCTCAAGTACTACACGAGCATCTTCCCATCAGTGATGTACCATTAGTATTTGCTTTTCATATGATTTGACTTAAGTTGTCCTCTTTGTTCAGCAGAGGGAATATCAGGGAAAGAAGGAAAGTTCAAGCACTTAAGGTGTTTCATGTGGCAGGAGTCACCCTAAATAGTAGTAGGATGGTTGTTTCCTGGGTCACTGTTAATATCCCTGAACTCCCAACTTGCGTGCCTGGGTTGAACAAGAGAATCTAGTGCCATCCACCTTTGGGTGTGCTCTATACTGTTGTATTACCTGATTATAGAAGAGAGGTTATCCCACTTTTCTGAAAAGGGCCAGATAGTAAATATTTCAGACATTATCAGCCACATACAATTTCTGTTTCATATCTTTATTTTTTTGAGCCACTTATTAAAATATTTTTTTAAATTTCATTTTGAGATGTTTACAAAAATATACAGCAATCTAGATTTAGCTCAAGGGACCATTTGATGACTTCCATTAAGAGTGCTATTTAAACATTAGAAATGTTTAAATTCAGGTAAATAGCAAATTGTGGTCAGAAAACATTTGTGTTAGAATACCTTTTCAGCACAGTAATAAAGGGAGAAGTGACACTAGCTAACATTTAAGCCTAATAGGGTTAATTTGCCGATTGCATATATTTGTCTTCCTTTATATTTATTTACAGGTTGTTGGTTAGGAAAGGTAATATACAAAATATATCTAATAGGGTTGTGATAAACTAGATTCTAGACCCTGCATTCATTTTCTTTTTTTACTCTTTAAATCTCTTCTCATTACAAAAAGACTGAAGGCGGTTGGTAGTTTTTGTTTTCTTCTTTCAAATCAGGCCTGCCTAGATGTTCAACTGAAGCGCGTGATTGTTTAGCTTCAGTATGGTGTCATTGCATTTTCTATGAATGTGTCATTCTATAGACAACAACTACAAAGAAGATTTAAAATAAAAAAAAAAATAGACCTTTGTATACTTGAGATAACTTTAATGTTACTTTGTAGTATGTTTTTGCTCTGAGTTAGATGTTTTACTGTTATTCGAAAAACTTTTTTATTTGGAAATAATTTAAACTTAGGGAACATTTGCAAAGACAGTACAGGAAGCTCCTATAATCCTACCCTATTCTTTTTAAGTGTTTGTAATAGAAAATGTACACTACATTTAAAGATCTTTCAAGCAGTAACCTAAATTCTGTGTTTACCTTTTAGGTTACAAAGTCTTAGCACTGTTGGATGTTCCTGAGAAGAGTCAAGAGAAAGCTGATGTCTACATTCATGTGACGTACATCAAAAAGTGGGATATATGTGCTGGCAATGCCATCTTAAAAGCCCTTGGGGGCCATATGACTACCTTGAGTGGTGAAGAAATCAGTTACACTGGGTCAGACGGCATTGAAGGGGGACTCCTTGCTAGCATCCGAATGAACCATCAGGCTCTGGTCAAAAAACTCCCAGATATAGAAAAGACAGGGCATAAATAAGCATAACTGATTACAGGGCACAACTCTTTCAGAGCTGAAGTGTTAGCCTTGAAATGCTGGAAGCTTCAGAGGATTGGTGGACACTGCATGGTTAAGGCCATCCCGAACTTTTTTTAGTATTTATGAAGCATCAGAGACTTATTTTCCCTGTAATAGGATGCAAGATCGGGGAAAATGGGTTGCTTCGTGTCTCAAGTATTGTCTTTATTTTTGAGACTATTTTCGTACGGTTGTCATACACAAGGCGCGTATATATATTTGTGAATTAAAATCTATAGCTGAATCTACATTGTTAGGAGTCTCAACCATTTTCACACAGTATCATGAATCTTCACTGTTTAATACTTTCATATAGAATTGGGTTGAAAGCAGGATTGATTTTGTGTAGATGTTTAATATAACTTTACAATTACATCATTGAAAATAAAGTGGGAATTTTTACTCCTAATTCGGATGGAAAGCACAAAAAGCCACATTTTATTAATATGCAACAAATGCTGTACTCATCTGTCACTATTCTGTGATTAAAATAGAAAAAGCTTAAATTGATTTTTTCTTTGAAATTTTAATAACAGGTTCACCAGCTAGTAGAAAATATAGACACATGATGGTTTGCATTATAATTGTAATTTTCTCCGTGTTTTGTGAGTTCACCATTTTTGCCATCGTGTTGATTTTCTTTTTCCCTTTGGAAGATGCATGGCTCCATCTTTTCCCTCTCGACTAGCAATTAGTCTTCGACCTGTAAGGTTTGGTTTCAGGTTTCAGGGTTAGCACTCTGATTTTGGTATATTTTCTCATTAGGGGTAAAATATACTACAAGACAATATAACAATAAACAATTCTATTATAATTGAAAGTTACTTGGCATTACATGGATTGAGCTAGTTTTTGTTATTTTCAGGAGCTTTGTTTAGTAAGTATTAAAAAATTGCCCATGTTTGTGTACAGAGGCTCTCGTTATCAAGATTAATATCAGTTGCTTTTGCCGTGGTTGCTTTTTCTATTACCTAGCCTAAGCAAACTCTCAAGGGTATTAACTTTTGAGATACTCTTAATTTCCACACAGATTACAATAATGATAAGGAATTACCTTTTGATAAGATTTTTTCTATTCAGTCAGCAAAGTCTGGTTGGAAAAAGGGTTGTGATGTCGTCATTGTGTTGCCATAAGTAGAACCTTGCTTTAGGAGTCATCTTTCATGGGGATGTGTGGTTTCTCTCAGTGTGATATCTATAAACTTCATGTAAATAGTCATGACTGTTATTTCCTGGGACTTCAATGCCTTCTTCAGATTCCATAACACTGGTAAGCAGAGGGGTTTCTCATGCTTCCTTTGAATTTCTCTTTTAGAAGATGTTGAACCCTAAAGCAGCTTTCTGTTTATTTTAGTATCTCGGAAGTAAAACTGACCAATGTACATTCTAACCTGGTAGAATACGCACACTGTAGGTTTGCATGTTACACTGTCTAAAGCCCTTTGCTTTCTAAACATTAGGGAACCAAACCTAGTATAATACAAATGTTTCTACTCAGTGTCTAGTAATTGGTCACAAAACCATTAGGTAGGCCTTAGTTAAATGAATATTCAGAATTGTGGTAGTTGATTCACTTGGTACTTAAATCGGACGTGGGAATTTTGAAAAGATTACCAGAGACCTCATCTTCACTTCACACTAAGACAAGGAAATCCTTTTTCTCAGGAGAGATGACAAAAGAATATTCTGTTACCAGAAGGTTATGCTTACCAGAATCATAAGTGTTTGTTTTAATTGTTATATATCAAAGTTAGAAAAATGGGACTGGCAAGTAGGAAATGGAACGTAATTGGAGACGTTTTTAAATACTATATGGGAACTTTATGACAGTGGAAGTAAAACTAGTTCATATTAGTAAGCATGAATGCTTTTGTTTTATTTTGAATTTTATTAATCTGCATAACTAAGGATGTGAAGGATGTGTGTTGAATGCAAAAATTAAGATATTGGCTGAGAGTTAAATACATTATTTTTATAATTTTTGGGTTACTAGGTATTTTAAGTACTTTTTGTAGAAAATTCATTTTTAAAATTTTATTTCTAAGAGCATTACAAGGAACAGTATTTATATTTATTTATATGAAACATTATTGTGCCAGAACATACCAGTAAAATACCTTCCTGAATGAGACATATATCCCTTAGAATTACATAAAATTAATTCTAAAACAGCAAAATAAGTAGTTTCCTTGTAGTGAACCCTACCTCTCCATCTACTGGTCTTTCCTTTGCTTCATATTTGCCTTTATTTAGAGAGTAATTTTCCGTTAAGGCTGAGTTGTACACATCACATTAGCAGAAGCCATGAATGAATAACCACCTCCATATCCGTCCATTGTCCTCTCCTGTGTTCCTCTTCATCTGTCGCCTGCTACCTGTCTCCCTTGCCCATGAATGTTCTCATTTCTGCTCCTCTTCCTTAGCCAGTAAACCCCTGCAGTTCTCCCACCCCCTTAGTAAGTTTATATACCCATTTCTCTCTAGATTGGCTGCTTTGGTAGAACTGAGGCTCTGGTAAAGTTCCCAGGGAGGAAGACTGCTTCTGTCCCAGAGGCCCAAGTGACCATTTCTTTTCAGAAACTTGATAGAAGTAAAGGAAAATCACCTTCAAAGCCACTGTTGAGTCTAATCCAATACTAAAGTCTTTATGAAGCATTTCTTCCTACCCATCTCAAGAAGGTCAACATAGAAAATAAAAGCATGGGATAGAGGAGCTGATTTTTTCCGTAGTAAGCCAACATGTATCCCCCATTGCAGTTGCATTTGCATTTGCAAGGACCTGCAAGATGGTCATATTTGTCTTTGGTGTGCGATTGTCCCTTCCCCCAATTTTATTGTTGCTTTCCGACTGACTTTAACTCAATAATATTCAGATGAATTGTTTACGATGTATATTGAAATAACAGGCATTTTGGTTTATATGTTTTAAATAACAAGTGTGCAAATTCTTCCTGTTTTCTGTGTGATTGTGTCAGAGGAGGTGGGACTGACCTGTGACTGAGAAGAGGGTAGGAGTGGAGAGGGGAGGGCAGGGCGAGGGCAGCCGGGGGCGATTCAGAGCAAGCCTCTGGCCTGCACCTGAGAGCCAGCAACTCTGCCCTAGTCCCAGGTGATAAACTCACCAATTGGATTTCACTCAAGGTCTCTGAAAGCACAGGCGTAAGTAAGGAAAGGTGGCGTGCCACTGCGGAAAATAGAGTATTCTGCCTTCACCTTTCAGGAGGCCTTCCTGAGACAATCTGACAGTTTAAAACAGTTATTCTCACAGCAACTACCTATTATGATTATGTGTTGATTGGCTCTAGGTAGAAACAGTGATTTTTTTTATTTTAGATCTTGGTTGAATTTAGGCTATATTTAATTACGTACCTACAAAGTCTGTCTTCCAACTGTTGTGTAAAGTAAGCCTAATCTGTGATTTCATTTTTATCCTAAAAAAAAGTTGTGCCTTAATAATAGGGCATTGTATGTTAATAAGGGAAAATAAAACCTTTTTTAATAGATGGGGAAAATAGGAACTTTTTTGCCATTAAAATTTAAGTTCTTTAAATGTTTTTAATATTAAAGTTGGGGGAAATTCATTAAAATAAATTGATATGAAATTATTTTTGCATAATCTAACATTTACAGCTAAAGTACATTTTTATAAGAACTGGCATCTTGATGTATATAGGTCTGAAATGATACTTCATCTTTTGATTTTAGATTTAAATTAATATAAAACCAGAATAGATCACACTTTCACAAGTTTTGCTTTTAAATAAACCATAATCAATGTTCTAATGTATCTGTTTTAGTTCTCTAAAATTCTGTTGATAAAATAGCTATTTATGGCAGAATGTTGATCATGTATTAGTAATAACACCATATGTTATGTGATACCTGCAGACAGTTCCTAAGGGAGAGCAGATTCTAATCCATCACTGAGAGGGCAAGAATAATCAAATTCTGTGCTTCAACAGGAAGTTTTGGTTTTACAGGGTGCTGATTATGTAAATTGTCTTGTTTTATCAAAGCCTGGCAGGTTTATGTGTTCCGGTTTACCATTGGCAAAAGCTTTTTTCTTTATGGTGAAAGAATTTTTTGGGAAAATGAGATAAGCTTCCCTTTGGAATAATACAAGCCAAACTTAGAAGTTAAAGATGATGGATAATTGTGTTGGTAAGAATTCCCTAAAGTATTATAATTAACATAACTTGTGTAAATTGCAAAAGGAAAAACTGATGAGTATGTACCATTAAAATTCTTTTTGAGGTGTAATACACAGTGAATTTTTACTTAGGAATGAGTTGTTCTTCCTGCATACACATAATATGGAAAGAAAGCATAGAGATCAACTAACCTACAGAAAGATTGTGTCTCTCCCCAGATTATCTCAGCCTTCATCATAATCCAGGTAGTGTTATGAAGGGGACACTTCATGGACTTAATTTCCCTGTGCCCTCTGTCCTCTCCTGGTGTAGCCGGAGCTAGCTCTTTGTCTATTAGAAGAGACCGTGTTCTGCGGTGATGAACAGTAGTGCTGCCAGGGCTTGCTTTTCCCAATGGCCAGTGTTAACTGGCGCAACCACACCTGTATACACGGGTTGGATTTACACTGAAACTGTTTCCTATGTTCTTGCCTCTTCAAACTTTTTTTTTTTTTTTTTGTCATCTTCACTTTCTATTAATCCATTTCTTAAAACGGGTCAACAATGATGAGAGAGATAAAAATATTTTACCTGTGAATACTTCTTCCTCTTTAACACACTTAAAGCCATGGAGTAACCACACCTTTCCTGTTGTGGATACAGGTTTTACCACATTTAAGTTCTTAGAGTGCTATGACCTGCCTTTCCCGGCCCACCAAAATTAAGTGAGTCCTAACGTCAACCTTTACTAGGAAGTAAACGTCTTCACCATGGTTTTAGAGCAGAGATTTTGTACTTCACTTACACCATCATCTTTCTCTGTGTTCACCTCTTCAGGAGAGGGATTGCATCTCGGCGTTTGTGTTTACCTCCACCTCCATGCTCAGCCCAGTCTTGCACAAATTAGGTGCTCAGTGTGTGCTGAACCAAATTGTTAGTCACAGAGGGTTCCTGCTAGCGTTAGCCTGTTTCATGTTTCAGTTGTATAAGCTGGTTGATTGTTTTGTTTCCTTTGCAAATATTTATGATTATCACCCTACACACAGTAAATTATTTTTAAAACTTTGCCTTTCCTTCAGATACTATCTCATGGCCAGTCAACTGTAAAAAATATGACTGCATCTAATGACCTAATTATCCCAAACTCTGCCCCTGGATATACTTTGCCAACTGAAATTTGAATTATCTGAATAAATTGGTCATGTCTGAAAGAAATGGTGTGTCATGTTTGCTTTTCTTTTTTAATATAGTAAAACAATTTTACCATTTTAACCATTTTTAAGTATACAATTGAGTGGCATTAAGTACATTGACAGTGTTGTGCAATCCTCACCCCTATCCTTTTCCAGAACCTATTCCACATTTCCAAACAGAAACTCCCCATTGGACAGTGACCCTCATT
Organism: Graphiurus murinus; assembly: GCA_004027655.1. Classification (NCBI taxonomy): domain Eukaryota; kingdom Metazoa; phylum Chordata; class Mammalia; order Rodentia; family Gliridae; genus Graphiurus; species Graphiurus murinus. Next base: position 17,759 of record PVLC010002884.1, on the reverse strand, counting down.
GCTGCCCTCTGCTCCACCAGCCTCTCCTCTGATTCTATTCTCCTTTTTCTCTGTCGTTGCATCTGCTTTTGAACTCTTAATTTTTCAGGATTCTGCATCTCTTCCACACAAAATCATCTGATTAAGAATGGATGTGCATGAATACAGTGAAGAAGTACAAAAGGAAGACAAAAAAAATTACAGAGAGGTGGTGTATTAGGTTTTATTACTGTAACAAAATACCCAAGGCTGAGTAACCTTATAAACAGTTTGCCAGTTCTGTAGGTTCAAGGGCATGGTTGTGCTTCTGCTCGGCTCTGGAGGCCTGATGAATGGCATGGTGGGAGTACATGTGGGAGAAAGATCTTATCACAAGACAAAGCCAGAGAGGGATCCAGGGTTAGGCTCAGTCAAGCCTTCCTAACAATTCGTGCTTGGGAGAACTACCACATGGAAACTCCCAATCTTTTTTGAGGTCAGCACCTCCAGTGATACTAAGCTCCACATCTTAAGGATCTGGCCACCTCACATAACCATACATGAACCCTTGGGTGATAAGCCACATCCAAACCAGAGCAGGTGGTAATTAGCTAATGGCTTGTTCTGGAGGCTTGATGATAAGCAGACATTGTCCAGCCTCTCCAAGGTGAGTTTTAGTCTTTGGTTTCTCCTGAGAATCAAAGCAAGCTTCAGAATAGCTAGACCTTTTATTCTACCACTCCTTACTGACTTTTTAAAATACATCTTTTTGTTTTGTTTGTTTTTTATTTTGGTCCTGGGATTTGAACCCAGGGGTATTCTACCTCTAAGCTACACCCCCAGTTCTATTTTTTAGTTTGAAACTGTCTTGCTAAATTGCTGAGGCTGGCCTCAGAGCTCCTCCTGTCTCAGCCTCCCAAGAACTAGGATTATAAGCATGCACCACCATGCTCCATGCTCAGCTTTAAACTCACATTATCATTCTTAAATATGAATTTGACATTTTTTCAAAGGCATGATTTTTCTGAAATTTTGCTTGTTAAATTTTCTAAGGATTTCTTGAAGTATTTGTGGACTTGGCAGTTGATCATTCCCCACTTGACAGAGCTGAGTGAAGAAAGCAGGGTGGAGATCGTACAGCTTGCTCTTGGAGCTGGGGAGCCCTGCCTTAGCTGAGAATGTCTACGTGGCAGGTGTTCTGGAGTTCACTACTACTTCCATACACAGCCCCTCTCGAGGCCATGACTACTTACTGAAGCAGAAGACACCTGCAAGAAGTGCATGACCACATGAAACTTTTTAGAGCTCTGAGATAGGATTTTATGTGATCTGAGTCCTTTGTAGTATTGGGATCAGAACTTAAAATATACCATCATAAGCCAGGCATGGTGGCACACATTCTTGTAATCCCAGTACTTGGGAGGCTGAGACAGGAGGATCACAGGTTCTCAGCCAGCCACAGCAACTAGGTGAGGTCCTCCACAAAAGAAAGGAAGGAAGGAAGGAGGGAGGGAGGAAGGGAAGGAGGAAGAAAGGGTGGGAGGGAGGGAGGAAGGAAAGAAGGAAGGAAGGAGGGAGGGAGGAAGGAAGGAAGGAAGGAAGGAAGGAAGGAAGGAAGGAAGGAAGGAAGGGAGAAATGGCTGCGGATCTAGCTCCAGGGTACAATGCCCCTGGGTTCAATTCCTAGCACCAAAAATAAACACTATATACACATAAATATCATAATTTTAATTATTATTCTTAGTACATGGCTCAGGAAAGGACTGTGGGTAAGGGATGTACTTTATCTAGATCAACTTTTTTCTTCTTTTTTTTAAATCACTGCTGAAATAGGGTTAATTTAAGTCCCTGGCATCCACTCGAAATCTCTGCCATCTACCTAGAAAATGTCAGGTGTCTCAGTGGTTGCTGGTGGGTGTTCTGAATAATGCCTTTTAATTCAGTGGGCTCTTAGAGATCACTTCTGTGGCTCCCTCTGATGATTTCATTGCTGTGCCCATCATATAGCCTGATTTGAGAAAATGATTTTCTATTCCTTGAAACCACCATAAATTAGTGACTCTGGTCCTTTACCCTCGCCAAAGTATAAGGAGAGTCTTGTCTCTCACACTGGAATAACATTTGTCATGGATTAAGTAAAAGCAAGTGGTACCCAGAAGGGTCAAAATCAAGGAAGGACAGGAGGTAAAGACCCGAAGGAACACAGTGGACATGCAGGACTACTTGTTGTTGCAGTCAACATTCTCACTGATACCAAAGCAACTGGTCACACAATTTAGAGGAAGGTTTACTTGATCACAGCTTTTTGGAGACTCCGGGGTCAGTGCATGTGAGGCGGGGCCCATGGATCTCAGCGCAAGGTGGCAGGAAGCAGAGAGAGAGGGAGATCACAGCGGCTCTGCTCCTTACATCACAGAGGCCAAAAGCAAGAGAGGAAATGAGCAAGGGGACTCAAAGCAAGCGTAATCCCTAAGGTCCCACCGCCAAACACCCACCTTCTCCCGCCACCCTCCATCAGCGTAAGTTACCACCCAGATAAATACACTGATGAGTTACAGCCTTCATGACTGTTACATCAACTCCAAACCCTAGTGTATGAGTTCTTCAGGGGACATTCTGTACCAAGCTAAAGTGCTTGCTAAGTGTGCAGAAACACATAGATGAGGAATCAGACGCTGCGCAGCTCAGGATGGCTGGCTCAATAATAGAAAATCTGTGCATTTCTTACTTCAACCCTCATATTTTTAAATCCCATGAAAGGGAAGGAAAATAACCCCATTTCAGAAATGTGCTTCCATAATTGTCAGTGGGACTTCCTAAACTGTTAAGTGCAAAAGCCTGTCTGGCTTGAGTTTTATTCTGGTTGATAAATCCTTCCAGGAAACTATCCCCCTGCCCCCTTTGTAGTTCGATGACTTCAGCTTCTGCTATTTCTCCTGCCTCTGAGGCTACTTCTTTTCAGCCTTTTGCTGGACTCCCTGTTACTCTCCCTCCCTTCAAGGTCTGTATCTCCAGAGGTTCTGCTTGAGGTTTCTTCCATCATATCCAGCAGATTCTCCCAGGGCAATTTTTCATCTCTCACCTATGCGCCAATGATTCCAAATCTCCCTGCTTTAAATTTCTTCTATACCTCAGGCCTAGAATTCAAAATAGATATCGTTAATTGATTATACTTCATACTCCTCAAATTCCGCATATTCAGATCCAAAGTAATTATATTTCACTACCTAATCTCTGGTAGTTTCCTTAACTAAAGAAATCAGTATCCAAAAGAGTTTTCCAAAAATACTTAGAGATATTTTTATCAACTTTAATTAGTTGACTGCCATTTTCACTATATTTCCATAAATTTGTTATTATACTTACCAAATGTCTCTTGAATTTGTTTCTTTTTCCATTTCATTGAACAGTTTTTGTTTGTTTGTTTGTTTGTTTTGCAGTACTGGGGATTGAACCCAGGGGCATTCTACCTCTGAGCTCCACCCCCAGTCCTATTTTTTATTCTCTATTTTGAAACAGGGTCTCACTAAGTTGCGGAGGGCCTCACTAGGTAGCTGAGGCTGGCCCCGGATCCTCTGGTCTCAGCCTCCCGAATGCTGGGATTACAAGCATGCGCCACCACGCCTGGCTCAAAGCTTGCTGTTTTAGAGTAAGCTGTGGCCCCCAGTCCGGCAGCATCAGGATCATCTGGAAACAGCCCACATGCAAGTTCTCCAACCGGCCTCAGAACTACTGACTCAAGAAACAGGAGAGTGAAATCCAGCAATCTGTGTTTGAAAATCTCCAGGTGATGCCAAGGCTGGTTCTAATTTGAAGAACATTTGTTTAGAGTGGAGATTTAATATAACAGCTTTATTGAGTGAATTTAATGATATCTACAGAGTTGTGCAACCATCTCCACAATTACCTTTAAACATTCCTATCACTCCTCAAAGAAACTTGTACCCATAGGGATTCTTGCTCCTTCCTTAAATCTTATCAGTTTATATGAAGTTGTGATATTAAACGTCACTCTCATTTTTACTCAAACCATGGACTATCATCAGCTCTGGGCAATTACTAATTTGTTTCCTTTTATTTTTAGGTTTGCTTATTCTGAACATTTCGTATCAATGATATTAGACTATATGTGGCCTTTAAAATTATTTATTTACTTGATGTGTCCTTTTAATAGCTTTTTCTACTCCACATAATGTTTTCAAGATTCACCCATTTAATCACATGAATATTTCTATGCCTAACAATATTCCCCTTTATAGCTATACCAGATTTTATCAGTTGATGCACATTTGTATTCTCACTTTTATTTGAGTTAAAGTTTATAGTGCAGGCACCCTTCCTTATGCAAAATATTTATTTGTGAAAATTCCATCATTACATATTCCTATTTCACATTATTTTTCAGTACCAAGTCTATTCAGAGCATTATGAAGCTTCTTGTTACATAATATGTCTCTTGAAAGATTCAGGATTTGTAGACTATTACTGCCACCGAAATAGAAATAAGTGAAATACATGTGGTTTCGTTTGATGTTTGTGTTAAGATTTCCTCACTCTGGCCATTAGCAGAGGCTTCCTCATGGAGGCTGCAGCTGGTGTCTAGCTGCTACTTAGCTCTGGGTGCTGATTTCAGTGTTCCAATGTGGAGAGTGTGTGTGTTCAACCTGCCCAGGGCACAGGGATTCCTGCTCTTCCCTTAAACCTCATCAGTTTCTGAGAAATTGTGGCATTCAATGTTTTGTCCAAATATGGCAATAAGATTATCTTTAATGTCCCTCTTCTGTAACATGTCAACAATAGGATTGGAAGCTTATGAAATTGAGACATATATATGCCTTACAGGTTATTTGGGAATTCCAAAAAGAGATAAATACATTGGAGGGTGATGTTTGGGTAGGGAGAAAATATTGAGGGGACTTTCATCACAAAAATACGTGACTGCTTATAAGAAGCATGGAGAGTCAGTTGAAGAGTTTGTCTACACAGATTGAGATTATCCAACAGAGAGGCCACAAAAGTATCTTTTTTTCTCAAACTGGACAAGTTTTGTTTCTAAGAAACTGATAATTAGGAGTGCCTTATGGAATTTTGGGTTACGAATATCAAACTCACCTCAATATGGTTCTCTGTTTTAGAGATTTATGATCTTAGAAACCCCTGATACGGAAATCAATGATATTAAATAAATAAATTTACAATTACAGTTTTAAACGTGGTTTTTATCTGTTACTATAGATAATAGAGAATTCTTTCTGATCTCCTAATGGTAGGCCATTATTTTAAAAATTACTTCTAAAATTTTAGTACTTAGACAGTATAGAAACATTCTCACATTGCTTTGATCTTTCATACTTTCAAAGATGATTTTCCTGCTATTTTTAAACTCAATTGGTTGTGCTGGGCATGGTGGTTGCACCTCTGTAATCTCAGTACTTGGGAGGCCGAAACAGGTGGATCACAGATTTTAGGACAGCACTAAGTAGTGAGACTCACGTCAATAAAGTGAGACCTTTTTTTAAAATAAAAATAAAATAGGGCTGGAGATGTAGCTCAGAGGTAAAATACCCTTGGATTAAATCCCTAGTAACACACACACACACACACACACACACACACACACACACACACACACAAAAGCAACACAACAACAACAATAAACCTCAGTTGGGTGGCTTTAATTAGGAATATTATTTCAGAGTTTCCAAAGAGCTTTGGCACAGATTTAAGTTTTTCTTAAACATAGCCAAGTAGCACCTGGTATTTTGGAGATTATATTTGATTCTTTTTCTTTTGCAATTTCCCCAAATTTTAATTTGTCTTGTTGAAGTAATTTGGAGTTTGGATCAAATGGAAAAAAAGCGTGACTCACAGTGAATTTGCTGGTGGAGGCCAGCACCTCACATGATCTCCATTTCCTCCTTAGAACTTTTGTCCCTTCCTCCTAGCCAGCACTGTTTGCCAGCCAATCCTGCTGTGGGGATTAACATGAGAACATCAGGAAACAAAGGATTCCGTCTTGTTAGACTGAGAAGCAGAGCAGTTTCTTTCTCAAACCAGATTTCCTATTGTGAAACAAGATTTTCACCAAGCTGGTGGATCTCTACTGGGTCAGATCTGATTTCACAGTCAGAATGCAAACAGTACACTGACCCCAAATTCTCTTTCTGTTTTTCATTGGATTCATTTCTCCAGCTGGATGAAGATCTTTGGTTACATCAAATCTCCAGTTGGCAGAGGGCCATATGTAATTTTTCAATGACAGCATTGTCATGGAAAAAATTTAAAAAGTCGATATCATTCTGCCTAAAGTAGCTGTGGGGGGTGGCATGGAGCAGAAGGGAAATGATCTTTATTGAACACACTTTTTTTTTTTATTCTCTGGAGAAGTGATAAAACATGTTTCACGGTGTCAAATGGTTGTTTTGGACCTTGAGCCAAGTACATCCTGGAAATCTCACTGGATTACATATCCCAAGAAAAGAAAACATTTAAAATTGTAAGATCTGTCAGAGAACAAAACAATACCGCCACTGACAGGACAAGGTGTCCATTAGTGATGGGGTGACCGCAACCCTGGGCCCCAGTAAGTGAGAGATAGATCTACGAAGGCAGAGGCCCATGTTTAATCCAACTGTTCCAGGTGGAAGCCATGTCAGAGGCAGGAGCTAGAAGCCTGGGAGTCGAGATTTGTATATTGAGCATAGACATACATGCAGGACTCCAGTCGGGGCGTGTCCTGTCTGCCTCTTACTGTCTACATGGTGTTGGGTAAGGTACTCAGCTATAAGCTGCTGGCAGATAATCAGGTTGTAGTGAAGATAAATGAGACAAACTATAGAACAATCTCAGAATAGTCACACATGTCTGAAAGATGTGTATTCCCTCTCCTCTGAGACCTTGCTTATGCTTTTTGGATCCAAAGGCCTTTGGCCCATGCTGTACCTATTAGATAGGACTCCCTTGCTTTCTCAAGACAGAAAAAATTAACTTACATTCACCTAAGTAGAAATGATTTGCTCAAGTGTCTGAGGAAGGTGAGACAAGGAACGAGGGGATGGAGGGTCAGACCATGCTGCCATGCCATTTCCTCCTTCTCTGTTGCTGTCTGCTGTGTGCTGTTTTTATTCCTTCCCTCTATGGATTTTCCTCCTCCCCTACATGGAGAACATATCTATCAGCAATCCAGGTCCACAGTCGTTCATCTCATTTTACGCTCATGGAGCAGTCTCTCATACTAACTTTAGAGAAAAGTCCTAGGAAGATTTGTGGTTCTTCTGGCTGAGATGTTGCCTTGTGCCTGTCCAAGTGGGCAGACAGAGTCTGTTCAGGAAAGAAAGAAGAAGGTGAGTAGAGGAAGCAATAGCTCTTAGCACCCAGCAAACAAGACTTGCCTCTGAGGATGAGGCGAGAGAGCTCCAAGGCAAGTGCACAGTCATAATTCTTCAGGAAAGAGCAGACACCGCAGGTCTGTGTGGGCCCAAGGACTTCTGTCCCTTATCCTAAGAGTTGGCCCCACCTGACAAGAGCAGAATGTGAGGCTCTGATTCCTCTGTCAGACTCTCAACATGGTGGCTTTGGGCTAAATGAGAAAAAATTATGTCATTTAAATAAATCGAACAAAACAAAACTGTAGACTGAGCCTAATCACTCAGAATAAGCTTGCAGTTCATATTTGAATATGTTAGCAAGATGAGACACCCAGAAGAACTGTAACTATTTCAAGAAGGTTGGGATTGTAAAAAATCAAAACATTCCTGATTTTTCAGACCTAATCATTTGGGCAATTTTTAATCCAAAGGCGCAATGTAAATGTAACCACAGAAAGGCCCTGTGAGAATCAATGGGAGCTCTGGAGCAGAAATGCCTAGGAGACTGCCCCACCCTTCCTTGGGAGAATGGAATCCAGTTAGGCACTTTGGAAACTCCAAGACAATGTTCCCAAGTAGAGCCGCCTATGAGATAAAAGGGAGGAAACAAATAGTCCTTGAAGTTATTGAGGAGTTAAAACATTTAAAAAGTCTTAGCACTTTCAAAATACTATAATTTAAGAAGTGATAGTTCAAAATTAAAATTGTCCACATGCTAAGAATTATCTATTGTGGTTAGTAAATAAAAATGCATTTAAACAAACCTGGTTTATTTTTATCTCTGACTTCTTCCTCAGTAATTTCTCAGACCATAAATCTCCAAAATGCAGAATCACATTAACCCTAACAAAAAATTCCAGGAAAACACTCCTTTTCCTTTGTTGTTCAGTTCTGTGGACTCAAGCATCAGTTGCTAATTGGTACTCGGTGCTTTGGTTGGTTTGTCTTAGCCCGGGGTCCTCTGAATATAAGTAAAGTGTCATTTCCATTAGTTTTCAGGGTTGCTGTGACCAAATACCACACTCTAAGTGGCTTAAACAACAGGAAAGTATAGTCTCACTGTTCTGGGAGCCAGAAGTTCAAAGCCAACTTGTAGGCAAGGTGTATCTCCTCTAATGCCTGTAAGGGAGAATCTGCCTCTCTCCTAGTTGCTGCCACTGTTGCCGGGGCAATGTTTCTTTGAATCATCCTGTTCTCCTTATTTCAGAATCACTTGGACAAATAGTTTAAGACAGAGATTCACATGTCTACATTAGACACCTGATTCTGAAATTCAGTATTCTACATTTAACAACATTCTCAAGATATTTCATATGTCCCGTAAAGGTTGAGAATTGCTTTGCTAGCTTAATATATGTCTGACACAAATTTGTCTTAGCCCGTATTAGAATAACAATTCTGGCTTCAAATTCTGCTTTCTTTTGGTACCTCCTTGTTTTGGACACAGTATTCATCTCACTGTACCCTAGTTTTACTATTTCAAATGTCGCAAGAGTTCAATTAGATAATGCACATAAAACCCTGACCACAGGGCCCAGCAATTCTAAATGCGTACCAGGTGCTTAGTGATACTATTGTTTATTTCCACTGCTCTCATCACTACCATAATTCTTCTGCTAACTTCTACCAGCTTGACTTAACTAGAATTTCTCAGGAGAATTAATCATTATTAGTAAAGAATGAATCCCTGCTCCATTGCCCCTGGAAGTCACCACACTGTCCTCGGGAAGCTGACTGCATACCATCACCCCCAGAGTGGAAGTCTGCCTTTGATCCTTTTAGTCTGGGATGCACATTTTATCATGATGGCTTTCTCTCACCATAAACTTTCCTTCCCAGATGCTGGATCTCAGCTCTTCCCATTGTTCTAGCTGGCGCTTCTCCAACATTAAAGTGCCCCCGTCATCAGACCGTCTCAGAAAGTCGAGTCATACATTTTCTCTCATATTTGAAAGTTAGAGAGAAATTAGGAAAGAAAAGAGGTATTCGATAAATAAGGAAAGAGATCAGTAAAACAGTGGAAGGGGACTGAAGGAGGGAGAATAAGAGGGGGAGAAAAGACTTAAAAGGCTTGATGAAGGAAAGAACATCATGTTCATATATAAGGTATCACCAACAAACTTACCAGTATGTATGGAAACAAAGGGGGGGGGATTAGGAGGCAACCACACCAAGAGATGCTGTGTGTGTGTATGAATGTATCATGCTGTGTGCAGATATGAGTGTATCACCTTGAATCTTACTAGGATATATTATTATATTGCACCAATAAAATCCGTCACTTTAGGACCTTGTTAAAAAGACTCTGGGTCTACATGATCTGGGATTGGGCCCAGATGCTGCATTTTCATGAATTTTACAAAGGGACCTTCTCAGAGAAGCAGGGCTTGAGGTTCTTATGTTTCTCTGCGTGCTTTCTCCTAGATGTGCACACCTAAGTGTGGTTTCTGCCATTTGATGTCCATCTTAGTTTGATCACTTTTTCAGTCAGCGTTCTTCCTGATATAATCCAAATGACTTGACCATAAAACTTAGAGGAAAGATTTGTTTTCTCACAGTATCTTGGGGATTCTGGGTTCAGAGCACGTGAGGCCAGGGTCTGGAGCTCAGGACATGGCTGCAGGAAGTGGAGAGAGAGTGCACAAATCTCCGCTCTCACATCATAGAGGCTGGGAGCAAGAGAGAGGAGGCAAGCAAGGGGACTCAAAGACAAAGCCAGTCCCTAAGCCTACACCACCAGGGATTCAGCTTCTCCTGCCATGCTCCACCACCTTAGGGTTCCTCTGGATAAATCCATTGTAATGAGATGACACTACAACTCTTGTGACTTAACTATATCAACCTTGAGTATTTTCTGACCAGCCCTGCCACCTATTGCCTGGTTTTCTAGACCTTCCTTTGAAATCTGAGGGAAGACGTTATGATCTCTTTTTTTCAGCAAAGTCAGCATTATGTGATCACCAAAATTGACTACCAGCAGGAAAGGAAGTCGCACCCTCTTTAAACACTGCTGCTGGACCTTCATTTCCTTGCCTTTGTACTTGGGCTTGGACTGACATGAGAACAACATTTCTTTCTTTGTCGAGCTCCCTTCAGCCATCTTACCTTCTTTCTGGATTCTCTGTCTGGGCCCCAGCTCTACACATGCCTTTCTGCATGTGTAAAAAGTCTATAAAGTCTCTGCTTTGCTTTACATTTCCAAAATTCTGTGTACAACGGGCTGAATGCAGACATTAATATCCCTAATGAGGTTAAAATATTTTCTCTTCTGAGATTCCTCTGCCAGTTGAATCAGGGTATCATCTTTAAGTTAAGCATCACACAAAGTTTCAGGACATGGGCAAAATGCTGATAATTCCTTTGCCATAATGTAAGACGTGTGGCCTCTACTCCATTTTCCTATGGAGTCCTCTTTGCCCTCCAAAATCGCCGGAGGACAGTCACTTCATCCACCATTCTAACCACATTTTGTCCTTTCCAAATTCCTCTCACAAAACAGTTCCAAAGACTCACAAAACACATGGTCAGACTTAGACACAGCAGCAACTCCACTTCCTAGTATCAACTTTTGTCTTGGTCCGCATTCTAACTGCTATAATCCAAAAGACCTGACCACACAGCTTAGAGGAAAAGATTTATTTGCTCACAGTTTCTAGGAGATTTGGGGGTTCAGTCCATGTGAGGCTCCACAGGGAGCTCAAGGCATGAAGTTGGGAAGCTAAGAGAGAGAGAGAGAGTGAGCAAGGGCTCTGTTCTTAGCATCATGGAGGCCAGAAACAGAAAGCAGGCGAGCAAGCAAGGGGATTCAAGGGCAAAAGTGCAGTCCTTAAGGCCACACCCCAAGGACCAAGCTTCTCTATCCACATCCCTCTGCCCTAGGTTTTCTCCCAAATAAATCCATTGCTTGGTGAGATTAATATCTCTCATGACCTAACTATGTTAACCCTGAATATTAATAAATAAGCTACTTAGAGGACATTTTATTTCTGACTATTACAGTCACCCGAGAGGCCTTTCAAGGTGCCCTCAGTTTCAGGGGGCTTTGAAGAAAGATAATGCTGTACCTGCTCCCAGGATTGTGTGACTTCAATTTTTTGCATGTCAAGTACAAATGGTCCCCAACATGTGATGGTTCTACTTAAATATTTTTTTTACTCCACGATGGTGCAAAAGTAGTATGCAGTTAGTAGAAATCAGACTTCCAGTTTTGAATTGGGATCTTTTCTAGGATAGTAACATGTGCTCTGATCCTCTCTGGGATTGCTGTATAGTGGCTGTGAGCTGCAGCTTCCAGTCAGGCAAGAGATCTAGAAGGGAAGCAACTGACCCTCTCTAGTATGCTGTGTTGCTAAACTAGGGTGTTTGGTAGGTTAGATGAATTAATGAAATTTCAACTCATAATTTTTCAATTTATGATGATTTTATTAGGATGGTACCCCACTGTAAGTCAAGGAGCATGTGTACACTATTTTCTGATGAATGAGAACTTCATTTTATTTAAATAGATATTATGATTAAAATTATTGCTGTTATTACTATCTCATAAAATAGGATATCTGGAGAGATATATTAACTTATCCCTGTCTTCTCCTTCAGCATTACATGAGCTAAGAAAAGAATAATAATAGCAATAATAATTAAATAATGATCTCTATTTTTGTAGTTAGAGAAGGTGACTCACAGGTTTTTAAAATTTGGAAGAAAAGCAAAAGAATATTATAAATTATCTATTGCTTTTTTGTTCAAAAATTATGATGGATGTTATTTAAGAGAGCAATATAAATTTCTAAATATCACTTGTATATTGCCCTTTCTTTGTATCTGTAAATCAGTTTTCTGCAGAGTGAAATATCAAACTCTGCCACACAGGGGAAGCATTGCTCTTTCTATACTCAACTTAGAAACACTATTTTGAGTTTGGGGTTAATTTCAAAACCTTGAAGTTAGCATTGAGAACATTATCCCACTAATAAGAAATCTCTTCTGCTGGTTGAAATACTACCTTCCGACTTAGAATTTCATCTGGAGAATCATGTCTTCGGTAAACTCTCTCAGAGAAAGCAGCTCACCTCTGCCTATCATTGGGACCAGCCCCACAACCTTGCCCAGGGTAGTAAATAGAATGAAGGTGGTATAGTATGAGTGGGGCACTGGGTAATTTAATTCCAATTCAGGATACCATGACGATCATAGCTTCCAGCAAAAGAGAGGCAGTAGGAAGAAGCAGGGGAAGCAATAATCGGAAGATGCCTGGAGAAAGGAAAGTGCTTTGGATAAATGCTTTGTCCAGAGCTAAAGTAAAGGCAAATTTCAAGAGTAAAAAAAGAAGTTATTTTTAAAGAACCATTTGGAAGATATTTAGATATATTGAAACTGGTATCTAAATTATCAGCTATTCTAGAAAGTGGTAGGATTTATTTGTATCTTTGCTCCCTGCCAAAAGGTTAGCCTGGGAAGGCAAGTCATTTTGGACATGCTTCCACTGTGTTTCTATGCAAACTGAAACAATCTTACTTATCAGTGTGCTCCAATTGAAAATTAGGCAAAAGGATGATTTGAGATTCCATGAAACACATGTGCCCCTGTATTTCAGTATTCTGTCACCCAGGTGTGACCTTGTATCACACAGAGAGGGCTGGAGTCTGAAGGAAGAATGTGTGTGTGTGTGCATCCTGCTCAAGGAGGGATTTGTGGAGAAGAATCCACTGCCTGGATGTCTGAAATGATGTCCTTCCTTGGTGAGTTTATATATCAGCACAGGTGAGAGGCACAGTGCTGACTGACCCGACATCAGTACGTGACGCTGGGTTCCAGCCCCTCCCCATAATGGAGTGAACACAAAGATGCAGTTCACAGGAGCCATCACAGAAGGACAAAGTTCTGAGCTGATGTGCAGCAGACAATGCTCAGGAGAGGAGCAGGTGGCGGCTGGCAGTTAAATCCAGTGGCTCTCTCATGCCATTACATTTTTATTCATTCTGCTCGACATTGCTTCAGAGCCCTAGACCTGCCATGGAACTGCCTGCCTAAGACCTACACCAAGGGTGCCTCTGTCTCTCATCGATACTGTGGCTTCCTGAGTGCCACCCACCCACCGAGGGCCTGCATCAGAGCCGTCCAGGATTGCTCTCGTCCCCCCATTCCCACCTGCACATAACTGGCAACATCTTGTTTCTATTTTTAAAAAGTGTCTTGATCTGTTTGCCTCTCTTTATTTACACTGCAATACCCTCCTGGGAATGTCCTCTCTGGCTGCCCCCAGCCCAATTAGTTCCCCACCCAGAAATACAGGAAACCCTGGGGAATCTAAAGCATAATCAGCTTGAGTCTACTTTACTACCCTTTCCCTTCTCTTTCAATTGCCCTGTCATGGGTCAGGGTGACCAACTTGTCCCAGTTTGCCGGAGACGTTCTTAGTTTTAGTACTGAAGGTTCCTGTCCCAGGAAATTCCTTATCCCCACAAACCAGGACAGTTGGTCACCCAAAGCCCAGTTCCCATTTACTTCTACAACCTCACCCTACTCCTCTTCGCTCTTCACTCACTATTCTTTGCATTCTCCATCCCTCGGGTGATGAGCTATTCCTGCTCTCAGAACGTCTCCCTTACTTCTCCTTGCTATGATTTCTGGTCCTCAGGTATCCACATACTGGGGACATTTGTCATATGTGATCTTTGTCTGGTCATATCTCCATGTTACGTGTTTTTGTTTGTTGTGGTCCTGAAGATTCAACCCAGAGGTTCACACATGTTAGGCAAACACTCTACCACTCTACATCCCCAGCCCCTTTTATTTTTATTTTGAGACAGGGTCTCACTAAATTGCTCATGTTGGCATTGAACTTGTGATCCTCCTGCCTTAGCCTGTCAAGTTGCTAGAAATACAGCGTGCACTGCCAAGACAGGCGCAATGGTCCTTCTTTATGGAACACCTGCCATTGCTTGCTAACTAACAAGGTGATCTTGTTATTTTATGGAATTGCTCACTTTATGCTTTTCTCCATTGGGAAGTTCATTTCAATGAGATTAGAAACCTTTCCATTTTTGTTCACAGCCCATGACATTTTTTTTTTTTTTTTTTTAGTGAACATGGGCTCAATGAATTTGACCAACATGGGTGGCTCAGATATCTTCTTTTTAGTTCTAGTTAAATTTTCTTCTCATCATTATCTACATTTTCAACTGTGATTCAGTGGCTCTAAATCTAGTGTGCTGAAGCTCATAAAACACTCTTTTTATTATATTCAGCCACAGAGATTCTGATTGCCAGGTTAGCTGCAGAGGCTAGGATTCTGCACCCCTACACACACACACACACACACACACACACACACACACACACACACACATACACACACACACACAACACACACACACACCATGAAGGTAGTCTATAGACAATATTTTTGAGAAGTACTGAGTCCTATCTTGTAAAAAGGAATATTCTTCTGTACCTGCTCTTCCATTTCAGGTTTATTTCCCACTTAATAGCCACTCCTGAATGCTATCCAATTCTCCAACTTCTCATTGAACCTTTAATTTAACAAACTCCTCCTACATTTTGGAAATAGAAGACTGCAAGTTATCCTGTTATTATTATTTTTGTTGTTTGTTTTGTTGTGGTTGCAGTACTGCCACACTCCCTCTGGTGCTGTGAGGTGAATACCTTGTTCTTTGCTTCTTCCAGCTTCTGGACCTGCCGCATTCCTTCACATGTGCACCTATCACTCTAATGTCTACCTTTGGGGTCATAGTGCCTCTTTTGTCTGTAATCTTCCTCTACCTTCCACAAGGACACTTATGATTAGATTTAGGGCTTACTCTAATAATCCAGGATGGGAACATGGATATATCTTTTGGTGAACCACCATTCTACCCACTTCCAATGGGTTGATAGGAGCTCAGATCAAATCACCTCCATCTACAATCCTTTTTGGCACTGAAATGTGATGCAGCAGCAGACTGAAAACATGGGAAATTCTATTATTTTTTAGCACAAGTCCAAAATAATTGACAGTATAAGTGAATCTTTATTTTCAACCACAGTAATAGCTTATATCAGCATTGCACGTTTTCTTTGTAAACACTGCTCAAGGCCTTGCCGTAGTTGATCTGCCCCTGACCACACACTGCAAGGCATATGGCGGAGTCTTTGGTGACCTGTACACAGTTCACTTACTCACCTGAATTTCACTTTCCCTACCGTCTAGTGTGCAATTTGGAAAATTATTTCTTTGTAGAGTGAAATTTGGAGATCATCAAGGCAATGAGGGAAAATTGGGGGCTTTAGAATATTAAGAAATTTCATTTCACTGCTTTAAAGTGTATTAAATGCACTCTGAAAGATGCTGATGGATAGAAAGGGAAATCCCTATGTCAAGCAAACACTTTGATAAATGGGTAATTTGTGAGTATATTCAGAGTTTAGGAACAAAATTTACATATAAAGTGGTTTTCTACATTGCCCTAAAATAGTCTGGAGGCCTAAGCATTTCCCTTGCTTACATTTTTAAATTGCTTTGTAAGCTGTTCATTCCACAGGAAGTACAAAGGTACACTTTGACCCTGATAGTCAGAGTTATTTCAAATTCTGATTTAGAAGAGTCTTAAAAACAAATGAGGGTTTCTGCTCTATTTAAGAGAAATAAAGTTGAATTTTTCTTCAGGTTTATGTCCAACAAGACAGATAACGCCTCTCTCATCCTGTATCACTCCTTCACTGCATTGGGTGCATAGAGAAAAATTCTTTTTTCTACTTTACTCTCATCTGTTTTTATTTGTCTGCCTCCCTCTTTTTTTGCTGAAATTATTTATTTCTCAAGGACAAGAGATATGAAGGAAAACCCCTAAGTGTTCTAAGTCTCCAATCACCTTGTGACACACCGTGGTTAATGAGTGTTTGTTTACAATTTGTGGGAACAGCACAAACTTTCCTCCAGCATTTTTGACCACTTTCCAAATGCTTTCTGTTTTAGAAACTAGACATTTCTGACCATCGTGTTCCCAGTATTTGGGATCTTTTCCCTGTAGGAAACAAGAAGGCAAACTTAAGAGTCTCAAAACTCTTCAGAGGTTAAGAAGTAGATCGAAAATTCTTCATAAAGTTGAACACTGAAAAAGAAAACAAAACAAGACAAACAAACAAACAAAAATAAACTACCCCAGGCATGGTAGCACACGCTTGTAATCTCAGTACTTGAGAGCCTGAGACAGGAGGATTACAGGTTCAAGACCAACCTTGGCAACTTGCAAGGCCCTCAGCAACTTAGTGAGACCCTGTTTCAAAATACAAAATAAAAGTAGGGCTGGGGGTAGAGTTTAGAGGTAAAATACTCCTTAGTTCAATACCCAGTACCACAACAAACAAACAAACACCCCACACATCTTGCATAATTTTGCCAATATGAATTGAAACAAATTAAATGTTCATTAAAATGACGATTTTTTAAAAAGAAAGGCGAGGTCTATCTGCAAAGGATTTCTGCCAAAATAAATGAAGGGACATGTGAATGGGAAAGGCACATCGATAGCAGCTGGTGCTCATCCCCAGCAAGAGGGTGCTGTTCAACATGAATGTGTTGGCCCAGGTGCCTGGACCAAACTCTAATCAGGCTCTCCTGATCCCCGTTCTTGATTAAACCCGATCCTGAGCCCCTATGTCTTTCTTTGTAGGATTCAGTTCTTGAAAAAAATCCTGCTAAGTCAGCATAACAATCCTCCACCTTGATATCTGATCATTCTTGATATCTGATTGTTCTTGATATCTGATCAAATTTTCATCTTGCATCACTCTCTGGGTGATGTCTGCTCACCCTGGCCTTCAAGAATCCTGCTGAGTCAGTTTCAACAACTGCCACTTACCCTTAGTGCTTCCCCTTAGTAACATTCTGTCTACTGACCCAACTCCACCCTTGGCTGTAAGTCCCCACTCTCCATTGTTGTCTTTGGGGTTTGAGCCCAATCTCTGTACCCTAATAGGAAACTCCATTGTAGTAGCTCCCCTTTCTCCATTGAATACCATCTTCTTTGCCATCTTTAACAAGTTTCTGTAATAGTACCTGCCAGTTCTTCTGTGAACTACCTGATATTTATTCATATCATTCCTCTATGTAAAGCTCAAACTCCCAAGTCTAGTTTGTAAGAATGTTGTGGGCCCTGCCTCCTCAACCAGCTTCTTGCAGCTCTCCCATGCCATAGGCCCGTCTCCTCTGAGGGAATCAAAAACACTGGGCTCTGTTCCATGGTCTGTCAATTACATCCCACAATCCAAACCCTCGCCTTCCCTATGCCTTTCTCTTGCCTGCTTCTTAGTGGTTTCACCTGTTAACTTCATTTTGAAAGGAATTTCCACTGCCCCTTGATTGGCCGAATGACTGCTGGGCATTGTCATTATTGCCGCCTCTCCCTTTCCCTCCTCTTCCTCTTTCTCCTCCTC